>PVLD010021671.1:0-30970 GCA_004027595.1 Dinomys branickii
TTTTTCGTTATGGTTGCATCTTCCAGTCTGTTCCATTGATCCTCAGGTCTGCTTTTTAGCCAGTACCAGGTTGATTTTATTACAGTAGCTTTGTAGTATAATTTCAGGTCAGGGATTGTGATTCCACCTGACTTGTCCTTATTGCCCAGGATTGCTTTTGCTATTCTGGGTCTCTTCTGGTTCCAGATGAATTTGAGGCGTATTTTCTCTAGATCTGTGAGGTATGTTAATGGTAGTTTGATGGGAATTGCATTGAATCTGTACAACAGTTTTGGTAGTATGGCCATTTTTACAATGTTAGTTCTTCCTAACCATGAGCATGGTATGTTTTTCCATTTATTGAAATCCTCTTCAATTTCCTTTTTCAGAGTATTGTAGTTTTCACTGAATAAATCTTTCACATTCTTTGTTAGATTGATTCCCAAGTATTTCAATATCTTGGTTGCTATTGTAAAGGGTATGGTTTCCTCAATTTCTCTCTCAGTCTGTTTGCTGTTCTTGTATAGGAATGCTATTGATTTTTGGGTGTTGACTTTGTATCCGGCTATGCTGCCGATTTTGTCAATTAATTCCAGGAGTTTTCTTGTGCAGTTTTTGGGGTCCTCCATGTATAGTATCATGTCATCTGCAAATAGTGATAGTTTGACTTCTTCCTTTCCTATCCTTATTCCTTTTATTTCTCTCTCTTCTCTGATTGCTCTGGCTAGTGCTTCCAGAACTATGTTGAATAGGAATGGTGACAATGGACATCCTTGTCTTGTTCCTGACTTTAAAGTGAAAGTTTTCAGTTTATGTCCATTTAGTATAATGTTGGCTGTTGGTTTGTTATAGATGGCTTTGATCAGATTGAGGTATAGGCCATCTGTTCCTATTTTTTCTAAGGTTTTTAACATGAATGTATGTTGGACTTTATCGAAAGCCTTCTCTGCATCTATTGAGATGATCATGTGGTTTTTGTCTTTGACTGCATTAATATAGTGTATTACATTAATTGATTTGCAAATATTGAACCATCCCTGCATTCCTCTTTTCTTGTCAGAAAGGTGCCTGAGCTTCAGACAACTCACAAGTGAACATGGAAAGCCAATTAGTTAACACTAAATCCTGCTCAGAGCCACTTTGTAGTGGTCCACAACAGTGTAACTTTGATATTGTTAAAACTGGCAAAATGTATTTTATGACTTAACACAGGATTCCTTCTAGACAATAGTTTGTGCATACTTAAGATGAATGTGTATTCTCCTGCTGTTGGATTATACACTCTGTATGAGTTTTTGATCCTTTTGGGGCATTGTTTGGGGCTTCTCTGTTCTTATTGATCTTCTCTTGGTATATCCCATGCGCTCAAGAAAGTAGAGTAACAAAGTCTACTATAACTGTACTGCTGGTCATTTCTCCCTTCACTTCTTTCAATGTTTCCTTTATGTATATAGCTGTTTTGTGTGTGTGTGTGTGTGTGTGTGTGTGTGTATTCCTTTGTCTCGTTTGTCTCTTGTGATCATTTTGACTTAAAGTCTATAACCACACCTACTCTCTTTTGGTTATTATTTTAATGAAATATATTTTCCATCTCTTTGCTTTTAACCTATGTATATTCTTAAATTTAAAGTGAATTTCTTGTAGAAAACATATACACTATTTAATTTCATTGTTTATCTATTCAAGCATTCTATGTCCATTGATTTGGGAATTTAAACCAGTTTTTAAAATAATTACTAACAAGGAAGAATTTACTACCATCATTTTGTTAACCATTTTCTGTTAATCTTGTAGTTCTTGTGCATGTCTTCTCCTGTGGTTTTCCTTTGTATTTTATTTTTCCTTTGTATTGATAAGCTTGGATTCCTTCTTTTTCCTTTGTGTAACTTCTGAGAGTGTGTGTTTATGTGTGTGTATGTGTGTGTGTCTAGCTTGGGGTTTATATATAATATAAAAATTGTTTTACACTGATAAAAACTTAAGTTCAATTGTGTACAAAAATCTCTATGCTTTATTTCTCCTCTTCCCAACACACATTGTATGTTTCTGTTGTGACATTCAATGCTACTGCTGTCACATTTTATACCTAGTCATATTTTATACTTTAACATGTTTTCATTTACAGTTATTTTTAATACTTTGATCTTTTAACTTTTACACTAGAATTAAAAGTGATGTTTTCGCTGCCATTACAGTTATTCAGTCATTTGAATTTGTCCATACATTAACTTTAGCAGTGAGTTCTATACTTCCTGTGCTATCATGTTGCTGTTTGGTACCCTTTCATTTCAATTTAAGAACTCCCTTCAACATTTCTTGTAATACAGATCTGGCAGAGATGAACTTCTCCAGCTTCTGTTTGTCCCAGAAAAGTTGTCTTCTAAAATAAAGAAATAAAGACCTCCCTGGACAAACAAATGCAGAGGAAGTTCATTGTAAAGGGAATTTATCCATGAGCTGTTGCTGAAATGACTTCTTTGTGAGGGACTGAAGGGCTCACATCAGTCTCTGTATAGAATTCCCAGCAGCAGACATATTAAAGAAACAAAAGACTTTCTCCATGAAATGAATGAAAAAAAATTGAATTAAGCTAAGTAGCAATCACTAAATTTGATACTGACATGATATTATACATAGCTTAAATTGCACAAAAACATTTATATTTAGAAAATCAGTATTTATTTTTTTAAATAAAGCATTGTGCTTGAAGGGAAGAAAGCATATATAGTTGACCATAGATTTTCCTGATATGCAGTGTTACCCAGTCTCTCTTCTTTCTTCCAGCTTCTTTCATGTGTCTCTTCTCCAGAAGGTCAACAAAATAAACAAGGAAGAATATGCCACATCTATACTTTCCCAGAAGGGCTGTGCTTGTTTTATTTGATGAATTTATGCTGAGTGTTCCACTAATCAAATCAGAGTGCAGGCTTTCAAAGCCTTTCATTTCCAAACTCTGAGTGAAGCAATACATCAATTAATAGAAAGAGAGCATTTTTTAAATTGCACAGTACCTTTTAGTTTAGAAAATACATTTCATCTTCAAATCAGTTCAATTTAGATAGCTATTTCAAGTGTCCATCTCTAGTTTTTTCTGGCTCAGAACATATTCCCCCCAGTTCTTTTGGTAGCAGTTGTCTTTGATAGGATACCGTCTGCATTCAGATGTAATACAGATGGGACGCACTTTACTACACGTACAAATCCAAGTGTGGACTGTGTGCTGAGCCTGGGCGCTAAGTGTATCCCACCTCCCGGGCCACAGTGATTATCCAGAGGCAAATATGTGGCTTAAATGAGTCCCAGAGGCTAAATTAAAGAATTTTCCTGAAGTTAATAAACCAAGAGGCAGGTCACAGAAAGAAAGAAGACAGTAAAGATCAATGCATCCAAATGGATTGTTGTTCTTAGGGACAACACTGCCAAAGAATATTCTTTGAGCCCTGCCAGGGTGACCAGTTTTTTCAAGTCACTCTAGACTAAGTACTTGCTACACCATACACTTTCAGTGTTAATTCCAGTAACGTCCTGGGCAAAGCAAGGCAAACTGGTCCCCTGTCAGCCACTATCCCGCCATACAAAGCAAGAGCTCCACAGCCAGGAGAGAGGGTTCATCGTCCTTTTTCACCTGGGAAAACCAGTGGTTGTTTCCTTTGTTCCCCAAGAGAGCAAGAGCAAGGGTGCAAAGTGCCAGCCAGAAATAATAGAGAAAATGAATCCAGCAGCTATCAGTTCCCTTATTCTATTAAATGTTTAAATGATTAGCGAAAAAATAACCTAAGATCATTTTTAACAGCTTCGTTTTTCAATTATCAAATGCTAAATTAAAAAGGAATGCAAACACTAAAATTTAACACACTGCTAAAAATGCACATGTCTAAAATATTAATAGCAACTCTAAATGATTTATAATGCCCTCTTGGGCCTCTTTTATGATTTATTGATGTCATTTTAGCAGCTCCATGGGTGACAGTCACCTCGCGCTGTGTGTGCTTGGGTGGCTTTCTAGGCTACTTATTCAGTAAAACACTCACTCAAACTTTTGCAGCATGCACATCAGATTGCATGTGAAGTACAAAAGATATTACTTTTTTCCAAAAATCAGAATACTGAAGAGGTACGAGGCTTTGAAAGTGATTATTTCTTATTTTCTTAACTTTATGCCAGGTTATACTAGAACTATCTTCAATCAACCTCCCTTGTTAATTTATAATCTCAGTCATTTTTGGCAAAATTTCTACTTTGGATCTAATTTTTACCTTCTCTGCATCAAGCAGAGCACACTTCCTTGAGGACAGCTGGTGATTCCTTCGGTAGTTAACTTCCCTTCTTTGACCTAATCATGTATTGTTCAAGCTGTTTGCTCATCTCACAGATTGTTTTTTTAGCTTCTCTACAAGTTTTCTAAGACTCTCAGGTTATGGTGCACAAAAGCCATCCTTACTGAAACTGGGTCTGTCTTCTGTCTCTTTCACTGACTGTGTTCTGGCATTTCTGTCATTTTTCCCTCCCCAGAGACCAATACTCTTTGCATCTTCTTTCCATTGTTGGCTACACACATCTGAGCAGTAGCCACACATGCCTGTGGGGATAACTAGGGCACCAACTCAGACATTTCTTCTCCCTCCTCCACCTGCCCCACCCTTCAAAACGCCCAGCTCCAGCTGGGTGTGTTTATAAATGCCATAATCCTAGCAGTCAGGAGGCTAAAGAAGCAGGATTCCAAGTTCACTGCCAGACTGGGCCACACAGAATGTTCAAGGAAAGATCCCATCTCAAAAAAAGAAAAAAAGGAGAAAGAAGAAAGAAAGGAAAGAGAGAGAGAAAGAAAGCAGGAAGGGAGGGAGGAAGGGAGGAAAGAAAGAAAGAAAGAAAGAAAGAAAGAAAGAAAGAAAGAAAGAAAGAAAGAAAGAGAAGAAAAGAGTGAACAAATAGACAAAAACCCTGCAAATTCTTCAACATGAGGGTTTATAGATAGATAAGAAGCGTTTAGGATGGGGCTTTCTGAGAGCCCATCAGATCAAATCACGTTGACAACTGCCTGTCTTCCTTTAGAAATTATAACCAAGACCCAGAGTTCTGCATAGCATTAATAAACTGAGAAAAAGAAAACCTTGAAGTCTTTTACTCTGTTTACTTTTCTGCAGCCAGTATTTGACTTGTTTTTTTAAACTCCAATCCAGTATTGCTGATTCATGGTCACTGAGTTTTTTCAGCAGGCATGGCTCATCATTTCTTATTTTGGTGACACTTTTTTTTTTTTACCATGTCACCATAATTACACAGGCAGCACTCAGTGACTCTAAGATGTAATATGTAATTGCTAATGTTTAAACTCTGGTAAACAGTTCGCTATAGAAATCAAAGGAGAAGTAGAAGCCTGATATTAAAGTTTACCACATTTCTGCTTTATCTCAAACATTTAATAGAAATGATTACTCTTATGAAGATATAAGAACACTATGGTTACTCACCATGCACCTGTTTATTGAGTCCCTGTGTCTAACTCAGCATCCCCTGCTCACAGACACCCAGCCAGGACCAGTGAGGCTGAATCCTCTCAGGTGTAGTGAGAACTCCTACTTGAATAGTGAAAGGTGTAGCTGGGACCTCTGAGATGCAAATGCTGAGCTGGTTTTAGAAAAGAAAAGGTTTGCTGCACTGGGGAGTAATGTTACACAAAGAAAAGGAGAAAATTCGGACTGCATATGGGGAGGAGTCAGACCACGAGGTTGATCTGGTGGTGTCTCTGCTGGCCAGATGGAGAGTTCTGGACACAGGTTGCACAGTAGAGGGGTGAGCATAAGTGGGTGGTTTGGGGCAGCCCAAGAAGAGTTTGAGGAGGGCTCAAAAGATGAAGCAGGTCTGAAAGGACCAACAGCTGGAGATGCCAGCTAACTGCTGTCCTGGAAGCTGAGCATCTTCTTCTTTTGCAGAAGAGGCCAACCACACGCACTGAGACAGAAGCACTACAGGAAAGATGAAGATCAAAACTACATGTCTATGGGAACAAGAATTCTAAGTGCAGTGAAACAGGTTAACTTAAGCAAGGTAAAGATTTTTAAAAGAGCAGGAGTGTAATAACTCAGGACTAACCCAAGCATTTAGTTTAATAAGCTGAAATGTAAGAATTTCCTTAATGAACAAGAGAAGGCATAAAGTCATTCTGGCTTAAAGGAACAAAGGTGTAATTCCCATTAAGATATCTAAAATATCCCATAGATGTCTCTTCTCTAGGTAGCAGCATGATTTGAAAACTTTGGGACATAGGGTGCTTACTCTGTGTCCCTCTACTCAGTATCAGAAGCCAAATGGCATGGCTACTGCTATGCAGAGGCAGGAGCAGGTCTGGAGAGGTGGTTGAGGAAGCAGACACTGGAACAACAGAAGTAGTCCAACCCTTCAAGTTCTGCGACCTCAGCAAAGTTATTTATCCCAACATTGTTATATGTAAAATATGGGCAAAAACCCACTACCTACCAGGTAGGGTTGTTGTTAAAGTTAAACTCGTGTTACTTGGGATGTGGATCCAGCAGCTTTATGATCACCTAGAAACTTAATAGAAATGCACTAGGATCTTGTACTCCACCCCAGACCTTCAGAACCAGAATTTGCATATTAATTACATCTCCAGAGGGTTTATGTGCACATTAAAGGTTGAAAAACACTGGGTTAATAATACAATGTACAGCAAATAACTCATACAGTGTTTGCCATGTAGGAAACCACAAAATAGATATTCCTTGTTATTGTTTTGTTATTATAGTTATTTTCATTCTGAATCATGCTGGGCAAGCACATCACTTAAGAACTATGAAATAATGACCATGGTAATGTCCAACTAGCTCAGGATCAGATCATCTGTTAAAGTCCTTGAACTCCTGGGAGATCCTAGTGAGGTACTCATGATCGTATGATGGTGTTAGTTACCTTTCACCTACATTTACTAGTTGTCAGATGCTACTCTCAGTGCTTTCCATGTATCATCTTACTTGTTCATCCAACAGTGCTATGTGATAGGTACTATTTTGAACACTTATTTTATAGCTGAGTGAACTGAAGCATGAAGAGATTAAATAACTTGTTCAATAAAACACACGGGAAGAGGGTCAGGATTTGAACTTTGGCAATCTGACACGACAAACTACTCTCTTAGTGCTGTCCCTCTAGCTAGGCTATCAAAGCAAAAAGTGAAACTGAACTATAACTGATGCCATCAAATGTGGCATTGACACATCGCAAATGCAGCAGGCAACATTCAGCCTGGTTCTCAAACCTGACTGTATAAATTGCACATTACAGTAATTCTCAAAGAGTGCAGACTTTTTAAAATACAGACTTCTTAAACCTCATCCCTGAAGATTCTATTTCAGTAGATTACAAGAGCAGCTAAGCTTCCTATCTTTTTTAAGTTGCTAGCAGTTAATCTGCTGTGGAATCGAGAGAATGTGAGGGAAGATGGGTCAACAAACTGTTCCTTCTGTGTTCAGTGTGAAGTTGAACTTCTTTCCAAATAATTGGAAGGAAGAAGGAAGGAAGGAAGGCAGGAAGGAAGGCAGGAAGGAAGGCAGGAAGAAGGAAGGAAGGAAGGAAGGCAGGAAGGAAGGCAGGAAGGAAGGCAGGAAGAAGGAAGGCAGGAAGGAAGGCAGGAAGGAAGGCAGGAAGGAAGGCAGGAAGAAGGAAGGAAGGAAGGAAGGAAGGCAGGAAGGAAGGCAGGAAGGAAGGCAGGAAGGAAGGCAGGAAGAAGGAAGGAAGGAAGGAAGGAAGGCAGGAAGGAAGGCAGGAAGGAAGGAAGGAAGGAAAAAGAGCAGGATGGAGCGAGGCAAGCTGGAAATGGAGGTACCAGCAATGCTCTCCAGCTCCTCTAATTATGTTGGTGTCTGCATGCTTTTCCCAGATATGTTGTAGAAAGTAATTATCCATCTGAGCCACTGTTAGTTGGGAGATGCTTAGTAGCACTGAATAGAAAATATGTGTGGTAGCCCTGAGGGGATTTATGGCTTCACTTTGTCCCTACCAGGGAGACTCTTCTTCATACAAAGGTAGTGAACTGAATCCTCCACATCCCCTAAGACAACACTAGGAGGACCATATCACAGCTGCAAAAGAGAATGTGGACGAGACAGACCTCAGATGAAGAGAAAATGGGGGTGCACAGAGAGAGGAGAACATCAGAATTTTCCAGAATAATTTACAGCCAAACTGGTCTACAGAACCAGTTGATAAAACCTAGACTTGAAGCAAACTTTATTCCAAACAAATAGAACCAGAGAATACCCTAAAAATAGCAAAGTAGCTCATCCCTTTAAAGATACCCTGGATCACTGAAGTACCTGGACAGCTAACAAGAAGGGAACTCAGGAGAACAGAGATGTTAAAAGAAAATAACCCTCGGACCACTTACGTTGAGAAGGGAGAACTGGAAAATGAGATCAAAGTCTACTTTATGATAGCTTGTGATTTGTTGTCTATATTAGTGTTGACATTGAATGCTAACTGAATTTCAGGGCTTGGTTTCAGTTATCTCCGTAGATCACTTCACCATCTTTGTATATTCTTAGTTCAGGAGACCCCCAAGAATGTCAGAGAGAAATATCTGGACCAAGAAAAACCAATCTGAACGTTCAGTATCTGATGCATAAGTAAACAGAAACTCCTAGAACTCTGTGCCTCAACCTGGTTTTGCTCTGTGTGTAACACATTATTTAGCTATCCCTCAAAAGCTAAGGAAAAATAACAAGTTAGCCGACAATGAAGAATGAATTGCCCCTTCTGTGACTACAGTATTTTGAATTGAAAATGATGGTGTGATGTACTAGAGCACAACAAACCTAGTGAGAATTCTAGATTTGAATGGAATGAAATCAATAGCTGCAACTGAGGAGGCATTTAGTGAAGGAAAAAAACAAGTGGATAATCTTTTATAAATAAAACTTTAATTAACATTTATTTGTAAATAAAATATTATAGATGTTATTGTTTCTTAACATCACCGAATTCTTCAGGGACACACTGGGTATGAGAGACAAACCATACAGTGAATAATTCATGCAGAATCTAGAGCTGTAGATAAAGAAGAGAGGAGGCACTGATTGGTTTTTTCCAAGAAATTGTTAATGTTACATTACATTTCATTGAACTGGCTTGAAAACATAACAGAGTCTGAACATCATTACTGCAGTTATTACCTTTCCTTTCCAAGTGCCATATCTTGTTCTCTCTTGAGTTGATACATTCTGACTACCTTTGCTTACATTAGAGATTTGCTTTTTCTGGGAAAAAAAGTCTGATTGAACCTTCCATATTTGAATTTCTTCAAGTTATAACCACTTGCTATCAAATTTAAGTAATCTCCCTTATCTTATTGGAATCAGTTTGTTCATTTCCAACTTACACCTTCTATTTAATGTATGGAACTGCTCCTTCATGCCCTTTCTCCCTAACTACAAAGGACAAATGTGTCTTTCATTAGCCACAGTCATAGCTGCAGCCCCACATCGCCTAAGGAACCAGGACAGCTGACACATCTGCACAAATACGGCCATGGCAGAATTGAGTGTGACTAAAGATTCCGTGGGTCCAATTCACCTTGGATTAAGTGAGAGAACCAATTTCCAGGACCTTGAAAACAGCTGTCATGGAGCAGACAGGCCATTCATAGGAAGTCCCAGATGTGGGACCTGATTTGGGCTGTTTGCCTCCTTTCATTCCCAGAAAAGCTTCAGGGGCCAACTCTACTGTTTCCTATGAGACTTGTAGTTGTTCTTTGAAACTGCATTAGTCACCCTAGCATGGATCTCATGGCTCATCAGGTGTTTCTGTTTGTTTGAATTTGTTATTTTATGGTGTGGGATGTTTTGTACATGGGTGGTTTGGGTGGGGAGGAGGGCATTTATTTATTTATTTAAAATCAGAGGTCAGGCTTCTCAGCTTTAAACTGTTAGCCTTTCCTGCCCTATCTCTGATTGAAAGTGCAATTCTGCATAGAAAAAATTTCATAAGCTGGATTCAAATGTTCCTCTGATCTGTAGGAACTGCCAGGATTCAGTAGGGGTGATGTGAAGCCATATTTTAGGCATAGAGAATGTCCTGTCAGGTCCAGGATTACCCGGTCCACACACCTTCTTTCCCCAGCCCCTCAGCCTCAGCTCCTTAAAATACACTAATGTACAGGTAACCAGAGCTGCTTGTGTCAAGAAAAACAGAGAAATAATATCCTGTGTGTAATCAGTATGCCTTGTTTCCCATGATGGGTCTGGAACATCAACCAGTCTCACCCCAGGAGGATTCCCAGTGATGGCTTGAGTCTCATGTCCATATTACTAGGAGGCCAGTTTCTTTCCTGGACTCCCTCCTCCCTGCCATACATCCAGGAACTCCAGATTGGAAACAATCTATAGATGGAATCCTGCTGAGCCCTTTCTCCCTACTTTGCAACTTTGGACCAAGATATATGCTCCCTTGAGGCTGGAGATTTTAACAAGCATTACAGAAGCTGGATGATTTAGAAAAAGCAGGGACGCCAAGGTCAGCTGCAGCCTAGGTGGCATAAAAGTGGCTTTCTCTCCAGTGCTGCTGCTGATTCCTCTGGTGGTTAAATACTGTATGGCCCAAGTTGGTCAGCTAATGCTGGGCTGCCTCCAGCTCAGCCCTGCCCTGGCTACAGCATTTCTTCCAAGTTCACGGAGCAGAAGTCTAGCCCCTCAGCCAAGAAGCTTCCTGCCTCCTTCTTGGCCTTCCAAATGCAGCTCTTTAGTGTCACTTCACAGCCTTTTCCTTAGGTTCCTAGGGTTAGGAAACTCATGGACCTCAAACTCCACTTCTGTGTCTCACTTACCAGTCCCTAGACACAGAAGTTCACACCCCACCACTAGATGAATGAAATCTGTTTCAAGGGGCAGGGGGCCAACAACCTCAAGTCTGTTTAGGAACAAGACAAGAAGATAGGGGTCTGCTCGCATGTAGAATGTGTTCCTGAAATTGTGCATGACAGTCAAATGTGAGAGCATTGAAAGACCTACTGGGTTCCACTTGATGCCCAAAAATCCTTTTAATTACACATTGACTAAGAAAGATTGTTGCTTCTGATGATAAAGAAAGGAGATTAAACCAGAAAACAACTGCTTTTCATGAGACAAAATGTACTGTAGAATTCTTTGACTCCTTAAAACAGGACAACTTATAGATTCAATACAGAAACAAACTGTTTAAGAATACTACTACTTGGAGAGATGAAACTAGTTTGGGGAAAGCACAGCATGTCACATACACACTGTCAAGGAAAAGAACAGCCTCAGACTTCTCAGCAAGGCCATTAGATGCCAGAGACAGTGGAAGAGCATTTTCTAATTTTTAGGAATAAGGTTTCCATTAGAATTTTATTTCCAATGAAACTCCTTCTTGTGTAAGAACAAAAACATCACTAGGCATTCAAGGCATATTGCACAGTTGGTTTACTACAGTAAAGTTACACTAACCAGTTTATATTGAAAGGACTGGTTACTAGATAGAGCTCACAGATTGATGGGGAGAAATGACTGCACTTTCGGGTGGGACACCACCTGCACAGGAGCTGCCATGGAGGGACCCAGCACCTCTCACAGAGGCCACCAGACCAGGAGGCTGTGCCACAGGGCCAGCTCCAACTCACCATACCTGCCATCCTCTGAAGGTGCTACGGTCACAGGTTGTATGGAGGACCACTGAGAAGGCTCCCCTGAAAGAAGACAATTTGTCTCCATTGTGGTTCACCTTTGCCCTACTCCCACATACTGAGCTGGCTAGGGAAAAGCTGTATCCCCTCCATCAGCTTTAAGCAATGCAAGTGGGGCCAGCTGAGGCTGATGTGTAGCCTTTGAAGCAAAGTGACAGCCACTTCTACTAAGCGTGAGCTAGGCTGAGAGATGCCTGCTATTGGTGAGATGGAGCTTCATGGAAGAGATGGTGAGGTGCCAGGGCAGTAAAGGCCAGACGTCAGAGCTGAAGCAGCGGACCCGAAACACAAGATGCTTCCTCAGACTGTTACAAAGATTCCTCCAAACTTAGAGGCTGCCTGTTACCAGAATCCAGTACTCTGTCTGCAGCCCTCTCTCTGCATATTGCAGAGGTGTGTTGTGCCTCCTACCTGGCCCAGCTCACAATACTCACGTACTTTCAGCCATTCTCATAGCCATTCAGCCCCCTTTTCATGAATTGATAAAGCCCAGGTTGGGCCCTGGATCATGGCCTTTGCTCCCCATGGATTTAGGACCCCCTTGACTTCCATAACTGCAGATATATTTCAATCTCTTTGTTCTTGCTGTGAGTCGCATTGGAGGTGGTGGATTGGAATTTACCCATGAGAGCTCCAATAACTTCCCTGGGATTACAATTTATAAACTTATCTGGACAGTGACAAGGTTTTAGGGGGTGCTTATAAGTTGGACTCCAGAACTCTATCTTCCTGCCTCACCCAGACTGTCACCAGCCAAAAGGAAGCCACAGGCCCTTCATCCTTCTCAAATAATTAGTCTAGAGCCAATGTCCAATCTGGCTCAGATGCAGTTGACTGGCAAACTCAGAACCACATGTTTGCAATCCAACAGCTGGAAAATGGCCTGAAAAATTGTGTCTAGTGAGAGTGCAGAATGTGTACTGTGGGGAACCTAAAAGAATGAGAGGTGTTCGAAAACTGAATGAGAAACAACTTTTAACTTTTGAACTTTTTCTTGGAAACTACTAGAAGCTCTGATCTCCTCACCAAATGACAATGAGTCAACAAAAGGGGAGATATGACTTGGGAAACAGGAAATCTAACACAGGAAGGCAGTCAAAAGGAATTCCCAGTATGGTGAAGGCAAGGTCAAAGAGCGACCCAATGAGGAGGAAGGCGGAAATACGCATGGGGCTGGTGGCTTAGGACCTGCTGTACTAAACCTTGTCCTAAGAATTCTCAGCTGCAGCAGAGATCACTGAACAACTTGGGCGATGAACACATGTGACTGCTAAGAGAGTGACATTCCTACTTAGGGGGACACACGCCTCAGGTGTGAACATCATTCTCCAGGGAATGTAAACACAGCCCACTCAGAACAGCAGCGGTGACACAACCGTAGGGAGAGGATGGAGAAAGGAGGGGAACAGAACATGTGGGGAGGAAAATATGGTAGGGGTAAGTGCTCAGTCCTCCTCTTCCAGCTCAGGAAACCTAAGACAGTGGCCAACATTTGAAAAGCAAGAGACAGCAACAGAGATATTTTGTTTAGAATGTAAAAGTAAATCCTAGAAGTAATAGCCCCTCCTAAGCATTCTGGAGAACAGAATTTTGGGGTGTGGAGGGGTGAGGACTGCTATCTCCATGATAAGTCTGACAGGGTATCTCATTTTTGAAGTCTCATTTCACTTTATCTACACTATTTTCTATGTGTGATGAGTGATGTATATATATTACACAATACACAATTTAATTGAAGCTGCAATAAAACTTAAGAAATAACCAATTCTTGCTGTACAAGTGTAGCTTCTTTTACAGGAGCACACATCTGTCTCTGACTCCTCCTGTTCTGTGCTACACCTGCGCTATAAACCTTTCCTCTCATCCTGTCAGGATGAAAAACTGCACTGACCACCGGCTCCTTCAGAAAATCAGCCCTAGAGAAGCTACAGAAGCCAGAGAGAAATGGATCTGAGGAACTAATGACAAGAAGTAAAACACTGTGAGAAGCCCCTGTGGAGTCTGAAGACTCGAGCTGCCCTTTGCAGTGGGGAGGCAGGGGAGGAGAGGGAGCGTCAGCCTGGGAGACGTTGGCCAGGCTGGCTGTGGGAAGAAACCAAAGGAAAAGATGTTTCTATTCTGCCGTCTGCTCTGCCACCCGCACAGTAGCAGCTTGAGCTACCTCAGAAACTGGCAGCATCGGCTTAGGCTACAGGTGTCAGGAGGTCACGACCTGAAAAAGGACAGCAATGAGAAGGTGGCAGATCCTGACCTTAGGTGCTCACTGCATGGCCCTCCTGCTCCAAGCCCCTGGGACGGGGGATCTGATACATGCAGGCTGTTTCAGAACCGTGGAGATGTGAAAGATGGACTAGAGAAATTAGCTATGGGTAGAAGGAAAAGTATGATGGTCACCATCAGTGCTGTATTCCTGAGGCTGTTTCCTGGCTCCCCCCAGGGCTTTAATTCACCTCCAGCTTTTTAAACTGGAGGCTGGGATTTAACCTCCACGCCACAAATAACCGCATCTAGCAGCAGATACTCCAAGGCTGAGAGAGTTCTTGGGACAAAACAACCTGAAGGCCATAAAAGGAAGATGACTGCTAAATAAGACAACAATCTCAGGTACATAAACCTCCTACATTAGTATTATAAGAAAAGACAGACCAAGAAATTAAACTAACAGCAATTAATATAAGGAGGTTAAGACCACTGTCAGCAATGTGGGGCAAGAACAAGAAAAGTAAGGAGCAAAGTGAACGCTGAGACAGAGATGAAGTAAAAAAACCGTAGATGAGACGTGCGGCAAAATGAATGTACATGAGGAATAAATGGGTGAGTTGGAAGGTAGGACTGAGGAGTGCTCCTAGGGTCAGCAGGAAAGGGGGACGAGATGGGAAACTAGGACCCGAGAAAGACAGGAGGAAGATGTTAGCACTACGGGCAGTGGCTTTGTAATGCTATATTTCTGATGGGAGTGGGGCCCCGAGGGCCTCCGGAGAGTTTTTCCAGACATCGTCACTTACTGTGAGCTCCCCTCTCAGTGCAGCAGTGGAGCCACCAAGTGATCCTCCTCCTTTGCCAAGCTTGTGACTTCTGTGCTAAGTACCTGGACTCTGTGAAGAAGGGTGCTGGTTTCCATAAGAAGCAATCAGCAGAAGCTAATACGCCTCTCTTTGCAGACTCTAGCTTTGAGCATATGGATGTCTACTGCATCTACTGGTGGAAATACTGTGGAGTGGTGTGCTTCTGTCCATCTTCACCCTACTCTGCCTTCAATGACTTCGTATGATAGCATGAAACTGGCTGTCACGGGAGTTTTTACACCGCAAAGGTTGCCGATGCTTAATATATTGTTTTGCCAATCAAGGCTTAATATATTGTTCTGTTGATTTGTAGAATAGGAGTCACTATCTTCAGTAGGCTAAATCCAGCCACCAGCTGTTTTATAAATGGTTTTATTAGAACACAGGCACACTTATTAGTTTATATAGTATCTGTGATTGCTTTTGTCTACTGTGCCAATGGGATAGTTGCAACAGACAAGCTTTGTAGACCAAAGCTTAAAACATTTGCTTTTGGCCCTTCCACAAAGTTTGCTGAGCCCTGGTCTAGACCGGGCAAATGCCAGAGAAAATATTAACTAGGCAGATTAATTTTAAAAGTATACCATGTTTATGGTCTATACACTGTAAATAGCACAAAAAATTGGGAAATAGTCGTCCAATATTTAAAAGCTATTATTTGACTCACAAGGAAGCCACCCACATCCTGGATAAACAAGTCCAGGTTGAACAAATGTCTTTGTCAGTCTCCTTGTTTGTTAATGTAAATACAAGTATCAACCTCCATTTATGTGTGAACTGCACTCAACAACTGCAACCACAGGCTGCTTCCAGATAGAAAAGTTTGGCAAGTCTAGAAAAGCACTCCTTTTGCAGGTATTAGCCACACAGAATTTACAATAGATTGTTGTCTGTTTTATTGCTACTTGTAAATTGCTGGTTTGTTTTGTAGTAAATTATACTAGTAAAATTATAGTATCAATAAACACACATACATATGAATGTATGCTAAACACTTACCAGCATAGCACTGGTTGTACAGCATCCCAATTCTATGTAATAAAAAGTTTATAGCTATAGTTAAAGTGAATAACACAATGGAAACACTATATAAGACACCTATCCAGAACTACAAGTCAAGAAATAATGTTTTTAAAGTTGGATCTGCTAGCCAGGTATGGTGGTGCATGCCTGTTATCCTGGCACTCAGGAGGCTGAGGCAGGAGGATTGCCATGAGTTTGAAGACAGCGTAGGCTACATAGTGAGTTTAAGGCCAGCCTGAACTACATAGTGAGAACCTTTCTCAAAAAAAAAAAAAAGTTTTCTCTGCTAAGTTTCATTGATTGATACATAGTGTAATGAAATTTCCCTTATTGTGCTAATCTATAGGTAATCAAATCCTTCCTGTTATTAAAAGTGCCTATTTTTAAATATGACCTATTCTCCACTGACATGAGGTGTTACCTTTATTGTATACTAGTTTCCAAGTGCAGTTTTAGTCTATTTCTCATTGTTCTATTTTGTCCCATTAACCTGCCTCTTCAATGTCAGCACCAACCTGTCAATTACACAGAGCTTTTGGTATTGTTCAATATTTGGTAACATGAGCCCTTTTCACTCTCTCACCCAATTGTTCTCCTTTTCTATATTTCACTATTCTTACTTGTTTGTTATTGCAAGTAAATTTATAGTGAATTTGGGTAGACCCCCCAAAAGAAACGTGTCTAGCTCTAGGGAGAAAAATAAATCTGATGATGTTCTTATAGAGAACTTCATATTTAGAGAAAGTGACTTTTATGATGTTGAGTTTTTCTGTGCAAGAACAAAGAACATTTTTCCATTTGTTAAAATTGACTTTTGTGACTTTTTAGTGTATTTTCCTCATATAGATTTTGGACACTGTTAACCATGTTTATACAGTGGTACACATTTTCTTTGTGTATAGCTTAAATGTTATCCTCTCTTCCACCACATATGAAAATTAATTTTGTTTTAGTTGTGGGGCCTATTGATTTATTAATGTGAAAGGTTGCTACCTTATTAATTGTTTTATTGTTTGAGATAATTTTTATGGTCTTTGCGTTTCTCAGCTATATAATCATGTCATCTGAAAAGAGAATTCTCTCTTCATTCCCAATTATTATAGCCCCCAGTTATTTTCTCTTATCTAATTAAAATGGTAATACCTTCAAAATGATGTTATATAGAGGCAGAAATTATTGACTCCCTCTAGAACCTAACCTTAGCAAGAAAGTTTTCAGTGTCTCCTCAGGAAGTTGCTGAGTTCAGGGCTGAATTATGCACATTTTATCACTGAGGAAGTGTAGTAGGTCAAATCATGTTCCCAAAAGATGCCAGGTCCTAGTCCCTAGAACCTGTAAATATTATCTGATAGTGAAGACTCTGCATATCTCTGATACGATTTAACTTAGGATGCTGAGATGAGGAGGTCATCCTGGAGTGCAGGCATGGACCCTGAATGCAATCACACATATCCTCAGGAGAGGAAAACAGAGGGAGAGTGAACATATGCAACAGAAGGAAAGACAATGTGACTATGCTGGCAGAGATCGGAATGATTCCACCACAAGCCAAGGAAATCTGGCAACTACCAAAATGTGGAAGAGGCAAGGAAGAGATTCTTGCCCAGAACCTTCAGAGGGAGCGACACTGACCCTACACTTCTGGCCTTGAAAACACCGGCAGAATACATTTGCAGCCACCAAGTTTGTGACAGTTTGTTACAGTATCCAGAAAACTATAACAAAGTACCCAGTAAGTCTTTTTTAAGGTGAGTGGACAATAAAATTCATCAAATGTCATTTCTACATGTACGGATACAACCAGGATTTTTAAGCTGTTAGCATGATGGGTTGTACCAATGTATTTCTTTTGATTAAACCACTTTTGCATTCCTCGAATAAATTCTACTTATTATTTTTTTTACATGCTTTTGGTTTTCTTTGCTAATCCTTTAAGATTTTTGCATTAGTACTCATAAGTGAGGTTGGGGTATTCTTTTTTTGGTGCAACCTGAGTTTTGAGGTCAATGTTCCACTCAATTCATAAAACAAATTCAGAAGTATTCCTTTATTTTCTAGTTTTGCAAATAATTAAAGTAGATGATTGGATGGTCTGATCAAACTGCCCTGAGCAAAAATCTGTAGCTGATGTTTTTATTGTGTAGGAACTCGTTAACTATTTGTCTATTTTTCTATTTCATCAATGGTAATTATCACTTTAAACTGTTCATTTTGGGCTGGGGATATAGCTCAGTGGAATAAGCACCTGCCTAGCAAGTGCAGGGTCCTGAGTTCGATCCCCAGTAACGGAAAAAAAGAAAATTTCATCTTCTCAATTTTGGAAAACTGCATTTTCTTCATAAAATTATTAGACCTCCGTATTCCTATTTATTTGCATAGATTTGAGTGAAACTGTCCCATGATTTTAAAAATAGCTGCTTTACATCATTATTGCTCTTACTATTTCTAACCTTTCTCCATTCTCTTTTATTTCCTTGACTAATAATAATATCTATTTTTGCTATTTTTTCAAAATGATATCGTTTTTTAGTTTCACTGCTTAAATTTTACTTCATTAATTTCTGTTTTCATCTTTATTAATTTTTCCTTCCTTCTTTTAAATACTTGATTTGTCTGGCCTTTTGAATTTGGAGGTTAATATATTTTTTTCCACTTTTATTTTAAAAGTAAAGAAACAAAAACATATTAACAAACAGACACAAAGCAGCATAAGAATAGTACAATCAAAACTGAGTTACAGACAAGGTGACAGGGAATCAACAATGGTTGTTGCATTACATATTGATAACTTCGAAGTGTATACTCAGGAAAACAGATAGAGACATGCAAAATTGATTAAACAAATAATCATCAACTATTCCTTACAGTACAGTGACCTAAGTCCGTAGTACAACTATGTTAGATATGCTGCATATACATACATACTTACTTACATATATAGATAATTATCCCTTCCTTCCTTTTTTGCTTTTTTATATAATTTTTCTTTTTAAAGTATGAAAAAAAAGAACTACCTCAACAACAACAAAAAACAAAAAACACAAACAAAACAAAACAAAACAAAAAAGCAGAAAGCATTAACAAAGAGACACAAAGTAGCACAATAACAGTATAATCAGAATTGAATTATAGACAAAGCAACAGGAAACCAACAATAGTTGTTGCATTGCATATTGATATCTTCAAAGTGTATGCTAAGGAAAACACACATAGACATACAAGATTGATCAAACAACCAGTCATCAACTATTCCTTACCATCAAGTGACATAAGACAATAGTAGAACCATGTTAGCTATCCTGCACATATGTATATACATACAAACATACATACATTTCTGCCTCTTTTCTCCTTTCCCTCACCCCATTTGTTCCTTACTTTGGAACAGATTTCCTTCATGTCTCTCAGTTTATATATATTCCCACCCTCAGATTCTTACACCAGTGACACAATACGGTGCTTGCATATGTACCTCTGATTTATTTCACTTATGAGTATGATATCTAATTGGGGCCATTTGCCTACAAAGGCCCCAAATCTGTCGCTCTTTATAGCTGAGTAATATTCCATTATATAAAAATGCCTGAGTTTTTTTATCCAGTCCTCTGTGGATGGACATTTGGGTTGCTTCCATAATTTAGCTATTACAAATTGCGCTGCTATAAACATGGGTGCACATATATTGCAGTGATATGATGTTTTCAGGTCTTCTGGGAAAATACCCAGAAGGGGAATAGTTGGGTTTAATGGGACCTCTAGACCTAGTTTGCTGAGGAATCTCCAAACTGATCTCCACAGTGGCTTCACCACTCTGCATTCCCACCAACAGTGCAGAAGAGTTCCTCTTTCTCCACAGCCTCGCCAGCACTTGTTATTGGATGATTTCTTAATGCTGGCCAATCTTACTGGGGTGAGATGAAATCTCAGTGTTGTTTCTATTTGCATTTCTTGAATGACTAAAGATGTGGAACATTTTCTCATATATTTATTTGCCACTTGTATTTCTTTATCTGAGAAGTGTGTATTCATCTCAGATGCCCATTTCTGGATTGGGTCTTTGAATTTGGACAGATTCATGTTTTTTAATTCTTTGTATGTTCTAGATAGAAGACCTTTGTCCGAGGGAGAGCCAGCTAAGACTTTTTCCTAATTTGTGGGTTTTCTTTTTACTCTGCTGGTCATTTCTTTAGATGTGCAAAAACTATTCAGTAAGATGAGGTGCCAGTTACTGATTCTTGGAAGTGTTTCCCTTGCAGTTTGATTTTGTTCATAAACTCTCTGCCAACTCCTATGTCTTCAAGATTTCTAACTACTTTCTCTTCCAATAGATTTAGAGTTTCTGTTTTAATATTGAGATCTGTGATCCATTTTGACTTGAGTTTGGTGCATGGTGATAGATTTGGGTCTATTTTCAGTCTTTGGCAAGAGGCAAGCCAATTTTTCCAGCACCATTTATTAAAGAGGCTATCTTTCTTCCAGTGAGCTTGTTTGGCCCCTTTGCCAAATATTAGGTGGCTGCGTGTGTTTGTGGTTTTGGCTGCATCTTCCAGTCTGTTCCATTAATCTTCAGGTCTTCAGGTCTGTTTTTTAGCCAGTACCAGGTTGATTTTATTACTGTAGCTTTGTAATATAATTTCAGGTCAGGGATTGTGATTCCACCTGACTTGTCCTTGTTGCCCAGGATTGCTTTTGCTATTCTGGGTCTCTTCTGGTTCCAGAAGAATTTAAGGCATATTTTCTCTAGATCTATGAGTTATGCTAATGGTAGTTTAATGGGAATTGCATTGAATCTGTACAACAGTTTTGGTAGTATGGCCATTTTCACAATGTTAGTTCTTCCTAACCATGAGCATGGGATGTTTTACCATTTATTGAAATCCTCTTCGATCTCTTTTTTCAGAGTACTGTAGTTTTCACTGAATAAATCTTTTACATTCTGTTAGAATGATTCCTAAGTATTTCAATTTCTTGGATGCTATTGTAAAAGGTATGGTTTCCTCAATTTCTCTCTCAATCTGTTTGTTGTTTGTGTATAGGAATGCTATTGATCTTTGGGTATTGACTTTTTATCCAGCTATTCTGCTGAATTTGTCAAATAATTCCAGGAGTTTTCTTGTGGAGTTTTTGGGGTCCTCTATGTATAGTATCATGTCTTCTGCAAATAGTGATAGTTTGACTTCTTCCTTTCCTATCCTTATTCCTTTTATTTCTCTCTCTTGTCTGATTGCTCTGGCTAGTGCTTCCAGAACTATGTTGAATAGGAGTGGTGACAATGGACATCCTTGTCTTGTTCCTGACTTTAAAGTGAAGGTTTTCAGTTTATGTCCTTTTAGTATGATGTTGGCTGTTGGTTTGTTGTAGATGGCTTTGATCAGATTGAGGTAGAGGCCATCTATTCCTATTTTTTCTAAGGCTTTTAACATGAATGTATGTTGGACTTTATCAAAAGCCTTCTCTGCATCTATTGAGATGATCATGTGGTTTTTGTCTTTGACTGTATTAATATAGTGTATTACATTAATTGATTTGCGAATATTAAAACATCCCTGCATTCCTGGAATGAATCCTACCTGGTCATGGTGTATAATTGTCCTTATGATTTGCCGTAATCTATTTGCCAGTATTTTGTTGAGTATCTTTGCATCTATGTTCATTAGCGAGATTGGCCTGTAGCTCTCTTTCTTGGTTGGGTCTCTCTCTGGTTTTGGTACCAATATAATACTTGCCTCCAGAAATGTGTTAGAGAGAGTTGCTTCCTTTTCGATTTCATTGAAGAGTGTGAGGAGTGTTGGCATTAAATCTTCTCTGAATGTTTTATAGAATTCTGCTGTGAATCCATCAGGGCCTGGGCTTTTCTTTGTTGATAAGTTTTTAATGATGTTTTCAATCTCATTAACTGATATTGGGTTGTTCAGGATTTTTGAATCTTCCTGATTCAATTTTGGTAATTTTTACCTTTCTAGGAATCTGTCCATTTCTTCTGAATTTTCTATCCTATAAGAGTAAAAATTTTCAAAGTAGGTATTAATGATCTTTTGGATTTCTGTGGGATCTGTAGTGATTTCATCCTTTTCATTCCTTATTGCATGAATTTGAGTTCTTTCCCTTCTTTTTTTGATAAGGTTGGCTAGGGGCTTATCAATTTTATTTATTCTTTTGAAAAACCAACTCTTTGATTCACTTATTTTTTGTAGAGTTTTCTTCACCTCAATTGCATTAATTTCTGTCCTGAGTTTTATAATCTCCTCCCTTTGGGCTTTTGGTTTGCTTGTTGCTCTTTTTCTAAAAGTTTGATGTGTAGCATTAGGCTATTTATTTGCTCTCTTTCTATTTTCTTTACATCTGAGTTCATTGCTATAAATTTCCCTCTGAGGACTGCTTTCATTGCATCCCACAGATTCCAGTAGGTTGTATTTGCATTTTCATTTGTTTGTACGTATTTTTTAATTTCTTCTTTAACTTCTTGTGTGACCCACTGGTTATTCAGGAGGTTGTTGTCTAATTTCCAAGTGTTTATGGAGTTTCTGGAGTTCTCTTTGTCATTAATTTCCAATTTCATTGCACTGTGGTCCGATAATATGCATGGGATAACTTCAGTTCTTTTGCATTTAGGTAGATATGCTCTACGGGCTAGAATGTGGTCAATTTTAGAGAAAGACCCATGTGCAGCTGAGAAAAATGTGTATTCTGATGTTGTGGGGTGGAACACTCTGTATACATATACTAAGTCCATTTGTTCACACTTTTGGTTCAGGTCTGTTATTTCTTTGCTGAGTTTCTGTCTGGTTGACCTGTCTCTTTGCGTCAGAGGGGTGTTTAGGTCCCCTATTACAATAGTATTATTAGTTATTTGATTTTTCACGTCTGTTAAGATTTGACTTGTAAAGTTTGGTGCTCCCTTGTTTGGTGCATAAATGTTTGGGATTGTTACCTGTTCCTCTTGCAGCTTTCCCCTAACTAGTATGTAACGGCCTTCTTTATCTCTTTTGATTGTTTTTGGTTTGAAGTTTACATTGTCTGCAAACACAATAGCTACCCCTGCTTGTTTCTGGGGACCTGTTGCATGGAGAATTGTTTTCCATCCTTTAACTTTCAACCTGTGGTTTTCCTTTTGAGTAAAATGTGTTTCTTGTATACAGCATATCGTTGGATTGTGTTCCTTAATCCACTGTGCCAATCTTTTCCTTTTGACTGGTGAATTAAGGCCATTTATATTAATGGTTATAATGGTTATATGTTGGCTTATTCTAGTCATGTTTTTTACTTGTTGTTGTTTTCCTACTTTTGCTATCTGTTTACTTACTTGTTCTGTTTGAGGGTTTCTTTCTATTGTTGTTCTTCGGATTGTGGTCTCTTTTTTCTCTGTCTAGAATATCTTTTAGTGCTTTTTGCAGTGCTGGTTTGGCACTCATGAAGTTCTTCAGTTGTTCTTTGTCGTGGAAATATTTTATTTCTCCATTGAATTTGAAGGATAGTTTTGCAGGATACATCTGTCTGGGTTGGAAGGTGTTTTGTCTCAGATTCTGCAATACCTCGCTCCAAACTCCTCTTGATTTCACGGTTTCCGTTGAGAAGTCTGCTTTGATTCTGATGGGCTTTCCTTTATAGGCGATCCGTTTCTTTTCTCTAGCAGCTTTTCATATTGTGTTCTTTTGCTGGATGTCTGGGATCTTGACTATTGTATGTCTGTGTGTGGTTTTATTTGGGTTATGGCTCGTTGGGGTTCTATATTCCTCGATTAACTGTACTTCAGTATCTTTTACCATGTTTGGGAAATTTTCTGCTACTTTTCAGCAAATATTCTTTTTATATCATTTGTGTTGTCTCCTGCTGTTTCTCTAACTCCTATAACTCGAATATTATTTCTTTTGGCCTCATCTTGCAGCTATTGGATTGATTTTTCCTGGATCCTTGATGACTTTATGAGATCCTTCCTTTCATGTTCATTAGCTGCCATGCTGTCTTCAAGATCTGAAGTTCTCTTTGTCTTCATTTAAGCGGTTTTGCCAGCTTTCAATGGAAGTTTTCAATTCCTGGCAATCTCTTTGGATCTGTTTCATTCATGGTAATTCATTCCTAAATTGCTCTTGTAATGTTTCCATTTGTTTTCTATTTTCTTCTATTCTTTTATCTATTTCTTCTCTATGTGTGCAGAACATTTCTTCCATTATAGTTTTCAGTTCATTTTTTGTCTGAGAGATTATTTCTACTTTAATCTCTTTTGTGGCCTGATGAAGTTGTTTCTTTACTTCGGATGTGATCGTTTCTGAAATTGCAGGTATGTGACTAATTTCTGCTTTAATCTGTTCTATGGCCTGATGGAGTTGTTTCATTACTTCAGATGTAATCGTTTCATAAATTGCAGGTATGTGACTTATATCTGCTTTAATCTCTTCTATGGCCTGATGGAGATGTTTCTTTATTTCAAATGCAATTGTTTCAGACCTTGCAGGTATGTGGCTTCCTAGTTCCCCTATGTCCTCGCAACCAGGACTTGTTCTGGGTGGGGTTGAGTTCTGAGACTGTGTTTTGTTCTTCTGTCTTCCCATTTTTGGGTATCAACTATAAATTACCCAGGCAATTCACCAGGCAGAGGTCCATTGCAAAGGCTGCTCCAATGGTTCCTTCTCTTCGGGGGAATGTCCCCTAAACTTTCTGCTAAGAGTTCCGCTCAAAAGGCTGCTCAGATGCTGCTTTGTTTGCCGAGCTACTCCCTATCCAGAGACCTGGCTGGGGCGTGTAAACAGCTCACCGGCTCAGGGCTCCCTGCAGGCAGGGGGGCCGCCCAGAAGTTCCTCCATGGGCTGAGCTCCTCCCCAACTCAGAAATCCAGTCAAGACGCGCAAACAGCTTCCCCACCCAGGGGTCCCTGCAAGCAGAGGGGCCAGGCAGATGTTCCTCCGTGGGCCAACCTCCTCCCCAACTCAGAGATCCTGTTGCGGCACACAAACAGCTCATCTGCCCAGGAGTCCCATGCAGTGGTCGCTCCGTGGCTCCGGGCGTGCATGGCACGCGAGTCCAATTATTTTTAAAACCTCCATCTCTCTTAGACTCTGATCTAGTCAAAGCCAGCACAGCCACCACTCCTGCCGGCCGCCATCTTGATCTCTGCCAGTCCAAACACTAAATATTTTAATGCAAATCAAGCATGATAAGGCATGAACCAATGTGCTCAGCTCCTAAGTAGAGTAATATGCACTGTACAAAAGCCTAACAGATGCTGCATGGTGAGAGATTCCTGAGCATCCTCCCTAGATTAGTATCACAAATGCAGTTAAACAAGTCTATCCACCTCTGGAAGCAGAGCCTTTCTGTGTCCAGATGTTGAGTTGGTTTTGTGCCTAAAGGTCTAATCCTTGGAGATGCAGGTTTACCAACATCTTCTTGATGTATTTGTGGAGGCAGGGTTTCACTAGTGGCAAGGGAAGGGGAAGGGCACAGAGCAATACCTGAAACCGTCCTCTGTGTAAAAATGGTATGAATTTTGTCTCAGTGTTTTCCAAGCCTATTTGATAGCAGAACAATTTTCATTAAAAGTATCTTTTAACACTTGTGAAAGGTCTTGCAATTTTCATATAAAAGTTTTTTTCTTGCTCAGTTCTTTATTTTAAAGAGAATAATTTTTTAAAAAACATTAAAAGCTATACCAAATTCAAAATAAAATGATTGCAATTAACAATGATTGTTAAAAAATAACAGCCATCTCATGGGAATTCACAAATCTCTTAAGATCAGTAACACCCAGATCTGTACCCCATGGGGATCTTCTAACTCCCTCGAAATCTTCCTCCAAAACAGACACAAGTTTCCCCAGACTTCAGTTTTGTATCTTCCAAGACTGATCTGTAATCCATTCTGAAGTCCTCTTTCTCTGATAAATCTACTCCCTCACCATCAATTTTTCCTTTTGAATTTCATTTTTAGCTGTTGAGACTTTTTCTTAGGAGCATTTGTTTTACCAGGCATCTTGATCTATATATGGCAGTATAATTATGATGCTTTAAAAAAACTGATTTCTCTCAAATGTGACTTGGAGCAGCTGAAGAGAAGTTCACGTGCAAACAACTGAAAACCTGGGCAACCAGAAATACCTATATTATTTTAAAATTATATTGTAATAGATATATAAAGCTATAGATTTTTGCTTGATAATTGCTGTAGCCAAATACAACTCCAATATGCTGTATGCTCATTATCAATATTTTCAAACACTTTACTATTTTATTTTGAAATTTTATTTAAATACAAATCTTATTTAATAACACACTTTAAATTTACAGAGCAATTGTTAGCATTTTGCTTGTAATTTCTGTTTTGTTACATTAAGGTCAAAAAATGTTTTATCTCTCCTGAGCATCTTAGAGCTCATTAAGATGACCTAAAATGAGCTCAGTTTTTCATAAATGAGCACCCTTCCATGTCCACCTTAAGAAAATATGTAGCTTCTGTTTTCAGGGTCTGGAATTCCACACATCCATGGAATTGTATCCCTTGTCTCCCAACTAACTCTCCACACAACCACTTTTATAATACTTAGAACTCTTTACCTTTGAGGATCAACTTTCTCTGACTTCAAGTTCGCAACTCCCATTTTTTCTTCCCTGATACTCACATATTTGCTAGAAGATATACTGTTCTATTGTCCTCTGGCATAGGATAGTATTGCCAAAATATCCGGTCATAATCAGGTTTTCTTTCTCTTGTCCGTGGACTTTTCCCTTCTGGATATCTAGAGGATTTATTTTTCTTTCTTTTTTTAAACAAAGTTTCACTTTATTTTATCTTACTGTTAGCAGCTGTGCATTGATGTGTCCTAGGAACATAGTGGATCTTTCATCAGCTTCCATTTTTTTTTTTTTTTTCATTTTAGGAACATTTTCTTCAATCAGGTTTCACACTGGCACCTCAGTTTACAATTTAATTTGTTTCACAGTTTTGGGGAAAAACAGCTGCAGCTGTGTCTGTGTAGGAAAGATGGCTGTGGTTGTGTTTGTCACCCACTGCGGAGTTTACAAACAGAAGCGAAATTTTGCTGAACACTTTTGGCTGCTAACTGAATTGCTTGCAAACAGAAGCACTGATGAACCAAGGTGTCACGGTGTTTATTACCTTTCACTGTTTCGGGTTACAGGGGTTCCTTTTACTTGTAGGTTTAATCTTCTTTTCTTTGTATTATCATTCCCTTCTTTCTCACTTCTTTTTTACTTATAAAAATTTTTTTCTTCCCACTTTTTATGTCCTTTAAACCACTTTCAATTATACCTATTTGCCTTTTTTATTTCTTTATTTTTTTCTTTTAAATTCTATCCTTAGTCGCCTCCCTTTTCAAAAATGTTTCAAAGAACCACATCTTTTAATTTTTCTCAACTGTTTTATGTTGTTTTCCAGGCTTTAAAAAAATTCTTTATTATGAAATATTAAGTAAAATTTTTCACGTCTTTGTATCAGCAAGCTTTCATTGTCTACAGAAATGTCTCTCCCTTTTTTAGTATGAGAGATGATCATACCTGTAATTTTGTGGCTAGCACTTTCTGAGACTTATCTTCTCTGCTCCCCCAACACACACTTTGATAATTTTTAACATTTTCTTTGTCCCAGTTATTCCTGCTTAACTTCAATTATGTTGTAGTCTCATCAGTTCATAGTCAATATAGAGCTCTGCTTGGAAAGAGGACTTGTGTTTATTAATTTCATAGGTTTAGAGACCCACATTGCCCCAGAGTAGTCAGACTTCATTGTAATCAGGTCTACTTGCATTCTTCTGCAAATCTGATCCTAAAGACACTGTCCTCTCCCCTATTTATGTTCTTTTCTACTCCTGGCTCACTGCATATTTCACGGAGGGTACCACGACAGTTGGGGGCATTTCCTCTTCACAGGGACATCAGAAAGTCAGTTGCCTTCCCTCCACTTGCTCCCACTCCGACTCTGCCACTCAGAACTGGAACATGACAGTGGCTTCCACCCACATAAGTAGTTAGAGGCTCATCGGGACACACTGTTGTGATCTAGTTGTATGAAAATAACTGCCTCTGCCTGTGAGTCTTCAGTTTAGAGATCCTGTTCTTCTATTTTTATGAAGAAATATGAGCAGATTCAAATTTATGTTGCCATGTTCTCAGAGTACCAACCATAGTTTTTATTACAGAAATGTCCAATATGTCCATTTAAGACTGGGAATATATAGGGATATACACACTTACAACTACTCATCATGCTCTACAAGTCATTACTAAAATATGTTTATAAAAGAATAAAGCGGATGGGGGGCTGGGGATATAGCTCAGTGGAATAAGTGCTTGCCTAGCAAGCGCAGGGTCCTGAGTTTGATCCCCAGTACCGCCAAAAAAAAAAAACAAAAAAAAAACAATGGTACCAAGAATAAAGCGAATAAATTGAAAGAAAAAATATTTTAAAACATTAGTGACCATGTTATTATCTACTTAGAAAAATCCAGAAGAATAAATAAAATCATTACCATCACTGTGCAAACAGCTGTGCATGGTTGCCAAACACATCAACTTAAAAGCTTAAAATTTACAATCACAAAAAGCATGTTTTAAATTTTAAAAGATAAACCACCACCATAATCAATAACTGTATAGTATGTAAAAAGCATTTTAGCCAAAAACTTCACAAAATTGCCGTGAAGAAAAATTAAAACTATAATGAAGACTAGAGAGATGACCTCACAAGTAAAGAGACAATTCACATTCCTTGATGGGATGACTAAATATTAGGCAGATTATAATCATCTCCAAGTTGACCTACAAATTCAATGTAACACCACTCAAGATGCCAGTTTTATTATTTGAAAATTATGAATTTGGCTGAAAATGGATGATGAATTCAGTGGTAACAAAAGTACTAATCTGGTACTGAGTGTTGACTGTGGGGAAGGGGAGCTTAAGCGGAGATGGCAGGACTACAGAGCAAATGGAAATTCTCTGTACTTTCTGCCCAATTTTGCTGCGAATTTGAAGCTGATAAAAAAGTAGAGTTAATCTAAAAGGGAAAGTAAAACAAAATAAGGCATTATTTTTTTCCTGTATATGGGCAGATATTAGAACCCTAAGCCCTGGAAGTTCTATTTTTAATCCATTTGACCTTGTTCTTGTGGGTAGTTTTGAAGCTCTTTATGCAAAAACAAAATAAGTAGGTCTTGTGTTTCAGGATTCTGTATATGCATCATCCTCTACCCACATCTCAGTAAAGCCTCTCCCACTCACCACACCATTTGCCACAAGCTCTGATACATCCCTGTGCGTTACAACCTGATAGAACCTATGCTGATGGGAGAGGGGAGGAAGGGCCCTCTTACAGTGGGAGTAGTAGTATCCTAGAGGGAGAGAATAGCACGTGCAAATGTACAGCAGCTGGGAGGACACATCTGGACCACTGAATTGAGAATATTTAGAATCCTTGTAAGACTGCGCTTTGCAGTGAGAAAATGATGGTGTAGAAAATGAGTCTGCAGAGGGATACAAGGTCAGATCAGTGGGCTGACAGATTGTAGATGAGGCATCTAAGGCATCTGAATTTGGACCTGAGGCAAATTTGGAATCATCAAAAATGTTAAGGGAAGAAGAGAGCACCTTGCTTGCATTTCTTTAGCAAGATCTCTGAGAGCAATGCAGAGAAAAGATGACAAGAGGGAGGGAACTAGTTAGAAGGGATGTCACCATCATCTATGCTAGAGCCTGCCTGAGTTTAGCGAGGGAACAGGTCACCAGACTCTCCCAGCGGATTAGACATCAGATTGTAAAGGCAGAGCGCTGAATAAAACAGTTTCCACAGGTCCCTTCCAGCACTGTAATTTTCAAACTCTGCTTATTTTATATTAAATCAAAGATAGGAGTGACGAGGCATAAGCAGAGAAAATTACAAATCTGTGATCAACATGCAGAACTCACACTCAGCAGACAGAAGGCATTAAAGGCTGTGCATGATGCTGATTGCCTAGGTAATTCTGTGATCAAGCAGACTTTACAATTAATGATAAACTTTTTTGCTCAGGTGAGATCTGTTATTTCAAAAAGTTTTAGTATGTGGAATTTCATGGCAGAATTCTGTTGGATTTAATGTTGAATGTTCTAAAGAGGAACAGAAATATTTTAACTTCACCTGAGTCACTTTTGTCTCTCCCATCCTAAACAAGATCAGATTTGCTGGGGTATCTAGGGCATCATCATGACAATTAACCAGGTTTAGTCTTAGTTCCCCTTGGCTTTTACATAACTTGAATCAGACAAAAAGCAGAGGGCTGGGGGAGCTGGCACAGAGTGGGCGCCCCGCCTTTCATCATTAAAACACTCAGACTCCACCCGGACACACAATGACAGGAAGCTGCTGGTTCTCAGCTCTGGCTGGATGTTAGAATCACCTGAGGATCTCTTAAAAATTCCTGGTGCTGAGGACCTGTCCCTGGAGTTTCTGACTTAATTGGCCTGGAGTGAGGAGGCTGTAAAATCTTCCCAGGCGATTTTCATGTGCAACTGGAATTAAGAACCACACACTAGGTACCACAACAGTTCTCAAGGTGCCACCCAGGGACAGCTAGAAGTAGGCAACACACTCCTGCTAGCTGTCACTCTGGATTCTTGCCTACCTGGGTTCTTTCACGGGTTTGGCCAAAATATGGATTTATTATAAAAAAAATCAGTTAGTAGGAAAAGATATTTGTTAACCATATATCTGCAAAGTGGTGAAAAATAAAAATATATAAGAAACTCCAAAAACTTAAGAGAAATAAACCAAACACATGATTTGAAAATGCAAGAAGGTCCTAAATAGGCACTTCTCAAAAAAAGAAATGCATGTTTCTAATAAGTATTTGGAAAACTGTCACCATTACTAATCTCATCAGGGAAAATCGAATCAAAAACAAGAGGAGAGGACTTCCGGGAAGATGGCGACCGGGTAGGCAGCAGAGAGAGAACCTCCCAGAGGATTACCACCCAAACAATGAAATACAGCAATATGAAGACAGAAATGAGGACTTCCGGGAAGAAGACGACCAGCCGAGAGAGCGAGTGTGGAGGGAAGAACGGCTTCAGCTCCTGAACCCGACAGAGAACGCGCTACTGGGACAAACTGCGCCAAACCGGGCAGCGCTCCGGGATCCCGCTCAGAACCCCACCCCCGCAGCCAGCGCTGCGCGAACTGGAGCAACAGCGACCGGCCGGCGGGATTT
>PVLD010021672.1:0-30916 GCA_004027595.1 Dinomys branickii
TCCCAGGCTTGTACTTTGCCAAGTCGCAGAGGGCGTTCACTCAATACACATGCAGCCTTTATTACCCTTTTGAAAGCCATCAGGCCTGGCGGCTCTTTCAGGCTCTGAAGATGAACCTGCTGGGACTCATCTTGCCGCTGCTGGTCATGGTGTTCTGCTACACGGGCATCATCAAAGTTCTGCTCCAAAGGCCCAACAAAGAGAAGGCCAAAGCCGTCCGGCTCATCTTTGTTATCATGATCATCTTCTTCCTCTTCTGGACCCCGTACAACCTGGCTGTGTTTGTTTCCACTTTTGAGTTGCACATGTTCACCAACTATTGTGAGCAGCACAAGCAGCTACACATGGCCCTGCAGGTGACAGAGGTGGTCACCTACACCCACTGCTGTGTCAACCCCATCATCTACGTGTTCGTGGGCAAGAGGTTCCGGAAGTACCTGCGCCAACTGTTCCAGAGGCAGGCGACTGTGCGCTTGGGCAAGTGTCAGCACTTCCTCAACAGGGGCCGGCTGGAGAGGACCACCTCTGAGTCTCTCTCCACTGGGGAACAGGTATTGTCTGGCTTGCTCTGACTTGGATCCCTGCATTCCAGTGTGGGTTCCAGTGGGAATGGCCTGCCAGGCAAGCCACCAGGGCAGGGAGATGAGGCAGTGGGGCTGTCCCCAACAGATTCCCACACCTTACATAGGGTGGAAACTCAGCCTTTGAGACAGAGGGTGCTTGAAGTTGGTCTAGACTCAGCCACTTTGGGCTTCAATCCTGCCATGACTCTCCTTGATGGAGAAGGACAAAAGGGTGATGTGGGACATTCCAGCCTGAGACTGTGGGCCCCAGGGAATGGCTTGGGTCCAACCAGGATGCCCAGGCTGTAAACCCTAGCATTGGAAAAAACCCTGTTGCAGCAGCCCCAATGGACATGGAAACAGTGATTTCCAGGGTGACACCCCACTGAGTCCTAGATCCAGCACGTGGCCCACAGCTGCCTACCCCCCATCTTCTGGAAACTTGGAACACAGAACTCAGGGTGGCCAACCTGACACCAACCAGGTAATGGGTCTGGGGATGCACTGTTGGCAGTGAAAAGGTAGAAAGGGTGCTGGGGAGACACCTGCCTGGCAGGTGGGTGGAGAGCACTCTGTCCTGAAGCAGAGCAGGAGAGGCCCTGAGGGGGAAGTAGCTCCTTCACCTAAATTGTCCTTTCATGGAGACCACTATGAAGCAGCTCTGAGCAGGATTTAGTGTTAACCAGTTGGCTTTCCATGTTTATTTGTGAGTTGTCCGAAGCTTAGGCAACTTTTCTAAAGATGGGCAGTGGACTCATAGTAAGTAAACCTTTATGAGTCCCTGGTCACTGCTGAGGCCTGTATTGGCCTGTGAAGCTGTGATGCCTCAAAGGCAAAGATAAGGCCACAGCTGAGGACATCTGACTCCAACCACAATTAACTTAAAGGAGACTGCAGCTGCAGGCATCTCACTCCACTGTGAAGGCCTTCCAGGAGATAACATAGTTCTCCTAAGTTAACATAATGCATTACTTGGAGAAGTCCTTAAAGGATTTCCCAAGTCCTGCTCAGATTCCTAATAAATATGGACTGCCCAGAGAAGTCTTCGTCTAAACTCAAAGAATATCGAAGCTGTAAGAGAGTGAGACCCTCCTGGAGCCCTGAAATCATTTCCATTGTCTCATTTATTTAAGCCTTCACCGTCCAGACCACTCGCTTGGGAGATTGTGGGCCTGATCAGCCTGCAATAACTAAGGATTATTAACCCAATGTATATCTTTATAGGCCATTTTTTCCTATGTAAATTTTGTAATGTTTTGGTTGCTATTAAAGAGTGCACAGCATTTGGGCAAAACCAGAATCTAATAATTACAACCCACAAGGCACATGTAGATAGGCTATCATCCAACACTTTCTCCTAATTCCCTGTTACTAAGGGTTATTTAACATGACAGCCCTTTACACCTCAGCTCCCACCAAGGACCCTGTTCACCTTTCTTTGTCTCCTCCCTCAGATGTATAGTTCTTTAAAACTTGTGTTCCTAATAACTACAATTGTTTCTAGAAAAGCCCAAAGACTCCAATAAGAAAACAACATTGAAGCCATCTGTAATCTCACTAACCAATCACTGTGCATTTTGAATGTGTTTTCATTTGTTGTCCATTCCATATGTATTTGGATTGGTACCAACCTGCCTTTGCTGGTGCTCCTGGTTCTGCTGCTATATTTAGTGAGCAGCATGTTGCAGTCACTTTCCCTGGTGAATAAATCATTTCAAAATCATTGCTTTGGGTGTGTGTGTTGAATTCTACGGCAGAAATGCTGCCTAATTTGCTCTCCCCGGAACCCCATTACAGATGCAAAATTGATCCCCATTTTCTGGGATCAAGTTTTCCACAATGGCAGGGGCAGGCTGCTCCATGCACAGTGAGCTCTCAGAGTGCTGGGCACACTGGTCCCCAGGGAGGACAGTCCCCAGCTCCACAGGTGGACACCTTCGGGGATCCAGCAGTGTAGCCAGATAGATGGTACCAGGACAGCAGCCCAGACAATGGGAGCCTCAGCTTATGACACAAGGACACACAGGCCGCCTGCTCTCCTCCCTCACTGGGGCTGCACCCTCAGCACACCACCCTTGGGGGTGACTGATGGTGTCCCCCATCACCCCTGTGCAAAGAAGCTGGTGCCATGGACCGGGGAGGAGGTTCCACCACCCCAGAGTTATGTCTCTACAGAGAAAATGCAGAGAAAGCACAGTGCTAATTCATGGGTGCCGGCTCACCCCCCAGGAATACACCAGCCCTGTCCATACACTGGAAAGGAGGCTGAACTGAACCAAGAAGCCTTGTCCACCACTTTGGTGAAATCTCATCAGAAAGTGATATGAGCTCCATAATGATTTCCTATGCCCCAGTTTCCTTTTTGAAGTGGACCTTATTTTCCTCCTTACTGCAAAGACAGTTTGTGTCTAATGTGGAAAACTGAAAAGAACCAAAAATCCTCAAGAAGAAAATGGTGGCCCCTGAAGTCCCAGTACCCAAATCCAGCCTAAGAATGGGAGTCATGTGACACCTTCCCTTCCAGGGGTGTTTTCTAGGTGCATGCATGTGTGCACGCACACTCACACACACACACACTCATACATGCATGTGCGCATAAGCACATTCAGTGGTTCTTTGCGTGGCTGGTGCCAGGTTTGACGCACAGCAAGAGGCGCTGCTGAAATGGGTGCCTCCAGCCTCCTGTGCCCTCATCTGTGAGCCAAGGATGTGCACACTAGCACCGCCTCCTGTGGGGCTCAGGGTTCAATGAAACAAAGCCAAAGAAGTGTCAGTCTTTCTCCAGCTTTGTCTGACAGCCATCTGCCACCCCTGCCAGTGCCTTCAGCACTCAGCCAGGATCCCCACCCTTCCTCTCCCTGCCCCGCCCTCCCAGGGCCGGCTCCGGGCCATCCCCAGCCTCGCTGATAGGGCCTCTCCCCCTGTTGCTTTCCCACTTCGTCCTTGCAGACAGGCTGTGCTGTGGTAGCAGAGATTCCCAGCTGTGTCAGCTGCGCTCCCGCTTCAGCCCTCTGCTCCAGTCCTAGTCACGGAGGGGCTGAGACTCAAATGTCACAGAGCAGCACACTGGATTGGGTCGTCTTGGGGACAGAGGAAGGGAAAACCTGAAAAAAATTTTATGTCCACCCCACCTTGAGCACTAAGGTTGGGTTGAGAATTCCTAGCTCAGTTGGCTGTGTACCTGCTTCAGCCCTCAGCAGCGGTCCCAACCAAGGAGGGCCTGAGGATGCCTATTTTACAGGGGCAGAAACTGAGGCTCAGACAAGAGATAAAGAGAATCACCCAGGTCACAGGGCTGGCTTCTGATGGAACAGTGACCCAGGCTGATCTGATTGTACTCTCTTACCTACTGCCGTGGTCAGGTGCTTGCACAAATCAGGGGCCTCAGGGGCCTGTCCTATGAAGTCAGAGGTTAGAGTCAGCCCCATGGTCACCAGATCACCAGGGCAGGACCCAGAGGAGCAGGACCCCACGGGGCATTTTCTCTTGAGCCTTGTACCACTCCACGGCCCCCTCCAAGCAGAGTCCATGTTTGCCATTTGGTTTTGGAGGCAACAGCAAGAAGGCAAATCTGAGAGCAGAGGAACCCGCCAGGCTGTCTGGCAGCTCCCACTGCAGAGTGGGACAGGACAGCTTGTGCCCAGCGTGCCTTGCGACTGCACCTCTTGTCTCTTTCTCCCAAGGTCCTCTGCAGATTTTACATCAGAGCCCATGCTTGGAGCTGGTATGACTGTGGGCCCGTGGCTGGGGGCAGTGTGGCCAGCAGTCCTACCCCTTCTGGCTTTCTGTGCTGGAGTAGGCATTCAGACTGTAGTAGAAAGTGGCTTCCCCAGCCAGTATACTTCAGTTTCTTAGTTGCCCAGGTAATAGTTCCTGTTCCAGTTCTGGTTGCTACCATCTCTTAGAAACAGCTGGCCACTGTGATGCACAGCTGGTCACTGTGATGCACATTGTATGAACCAATCCCCAACTGACAAGCCACGCTGCCTCTGTACTTCCTGCTTGCTTATCTCATATAAGCCCTAGGCCACCAGAGATCAGGGCCTGATATTCTGGGAGTGAGCCTGATCCATGCCCGTGCACATAAATAAATCTGCCTCCAAATCCTGGGTGTCATTTTTCTGTTTCCACTTGTCATTGCAATATGGTGCTGTTCTGTTGTCAGGGGAGGTCCAGCAAGCTGAGCTGGGGTCCTGCCTGTGCTCCAGAGGTCTTAGTTAGGGGGGCTCTGTGGCAGAAACCACCATCAAGGGAGGAGACAGCCCTGGGGGGAGTGGGTGTGCAGAGGCTGGCAGAAATTGTCTTCTGATGCTGTTGTTGGCCCTTCTGGTAGCCACATACTTGGTGGGCAGTCACTGCCTCAGTCTGCTTTCCTATCTGGTGGCTTTTTTGCTGGTCTGAGCCCCAGGGGGAAGAACGACCCCAAGGCTTTGTCCATTCTCCAGCGCTGTCTGACAAAGGCCATTGGAAGGAGAAGACCTAGGGTAAGAATGTCTGCAGCTCCGCTCCCATACTCCCCTCACGGATCTTGAAGAACAGGGGTGGCCAGACAGGGAAGAGGCAATATCATGTCATCCACAAATAATGATAACCTCCTAGGAAAAGATGCCAGTGGGATGAAGGAAATACAGACAAGAGACAGAGCTGAGGTTAGGCGGAGGTCCTCTCTCCTGATGAGAGAAGGGGAACTGCCAACAAGAGTAGGGGCAGTTATTTATACTTTTGACAAAGTTAATATCACATACACAGGGTTTCCTGGTGGCTAATGACTGGAATTGTCTCAGGCAAGATGTTTTCCTTAGGACTGAAGCAGCTTGATCACTTTAGGCACTTTGGCCTTGTCTTGCCCTCACACATAGAACCATCTTCCAGCTTCAGCCACTCCCTACATTTTCCTCTTTTCTATTTTGTAGTGTCAGTGATGGGTTTTGAGTTGAAGTTGGAGAAGCTGTGCTTGGAAGACTCTGCAGAACTTCTCATTCTTGAGCCCTTTCCATTCTGAGTGAACTTACTTATTTAGGCCATTGATTTTCAGTTCAAGGATCTTAGAAACCTGTATTCAACAATTTAACTCTATACAGTCCATTAACCCATGAAAGTAGTGAGTTACCAGTATAGGTGGAAATTGTCAGAAGTTGTTGGTGATTTGAACCTTTTACAGCTAACATATTACTATGGCATTGTTTTCTACATCTTATGGTTATACTTTTCTGCTGGATGTTCAGGACCAAGTTAAAGTGAGACCTGTATTAGTCAATTTTTTGCTATCTGTCAAGGTCAGTCTCCCAGGAATCACCTGGGAACCAAGTAGAGGACTTCTTTGTTCTTTCAGTGTCAGTCAACTGGATGAGTCACAGCCATTGCTTGACCAGGTCACTTTCTGTGAAATCTCAGGAGATTTTTTTTCTCTCCCTGTGACTCCTTAGGCACATTATACATTATTGAATCACTTTATTGTGTGGTCCTTGATCAGAAAATCAGGGACTCTAACAGAGTTGTAGGATGTTGCAACAGAGGTGCACTTATGTACTGGGTCCTCGTTGACCTTGAAGGGATAAGACCAAAATACTGGGTCTCCCTCAGCTCATCTGTCTCTCTAATTTTTGGTCTCTAAACCTCAGTTGCTGGATATCCAGAAGAGAAGATTAATGACATTACATTGTAATGGAGGCAGTAAGCTTAATATTGCTGTCTTATCTAAATATCAAACACACTAGAACATAAAATGGAACTGTTCTTTTCTAACAAGCATGGATATTCTAATGTTTTAAATCCCTATAGAATATTTTTTTTATTTTAAAAAAATACAAGTACAAAAACATATTGACAAACAGACACCAATTAGCATAAAAAATAGCACAATCACAACTAATCTATAGACAAGGTGATATGATCTCAACAGTGGTTATTGCTTTATCCATTGATATCTTCGAAGTGTAAATATATAAACCCATATACAGACATGCAAATTTAGCCAGACAATTAATCCTCTCAACAACAGAAAAAACACAAAAACCAAAAATCCAAAGACAAAAAACAAAACAGGCAAACATCAACAACAGCAAAAACAACAACAACAACAACAACACCAATAGTTGCTGCTTTACATATTGATATCTTCGAAGTGTGTGTTCAGGATAACACATACAGACATACAAGATTGATCAAATAACCCGTCATCCCTATAGAATATTAAGAGACAATAGTTACATATTTTTACATGAAATTTAGATATCAAAACCATACATAACATCATAGCATAACAATCATGATGTTTTGTAACATACTTAAATTTTCATTTTCACATAGCATAATTCTTTTAAGTAATCATCCTATCTAATATATAAGAAGCTTTTAACTAATTTGTTGTCCTTCAATGGGATGTATATCAGAAGTTCTTTGTTAAAGGCAGAAGTCTGAATCTGAAATAAAAATTCTACCACCATAAACAATCCTTGTTTTGCATTTTGGAAGACCTGTATACCTGGAGTCATGAATACATTTAATAACCATGAGATAAACAATACTGAATTGTCATACACATGTGAAAACCTTAGTTTTGTACCAACATCATGCACTGCGAGAAAACCTTATTGTATTTTTTCTGGAAAACTTTATCTCTGGACCATGACCAAATTATTGGGGGTGTCTCCCAAGAGACTATGGAGATCACTGGGGGCTCCTTATTAATGAACAGAGGTTGGCCACTCCTCTATTACCAACTGGAGTCCTGGCCAATAATCTCTCCCCACCCTAAAGAAAAAATTATCTTAAACTTTTTAATGCGCTATAAGAAAACCAGCTTTGATATCACTTAGACCAGCAAGTAACCCAAGTGGAAGCATGCTTGTGAGTCTATAAACCAACTTGTATGATGAACAAATGATCCAAAAATGCAAAAGGAAAAAGTGGAAAAGAGAAAAATTGTTAAGCTCAAATAAAAAAGGGACCAGTTGTTCACAGAATGTACAAACAGACAAACAAATAACAAGTACACAGATTAAACAAGCAAACATCTTTACAAAATCAGAGTGCACTCAAATATATTTTTGACCCAGTTGAATTATAATAGCTCTAGTACAATTTTAGAAATTTATAATTATAAACAGCCTAGACAGCTTTCATTGTTCATTAATTATCAGAGATCTCTTAAAAGATTTTGGGAGGAATATAATCTTTCATTTATAATTAATATACATTTTAATATTTTATTCTGTCTTAAGAATATTGATCCAATAACAAATGCTGCAAAGGCTGTGGGGAAAAAGGGACTCTTCTCCACTGCTGATGGGAGTGTAAATTGGTGAAACCACTGTGGAAATCAGTATGCAGATTCCTCACAAAACTACCATTAGAGTTCCCACTTAACCCAACTATTCACCTCTCAGTTATTTTCCCAGAAAAATTAAAAATATCAGACCAGAGTGATGTATGTGCACCCATGTTCATAGCAGCACAAGTTGTCATAGCTTAATCTTGGAAACAAGCCAAATGCCCATCAGCTGAGGAATGGATAAAAAAAGATGTGGTATTTTTATACAATGAAATATTACTCAGCTATAAAAAAGATAAACTCAAGGCTTTTATAGGTAAATGGATGCAAATAGAGACCATATGCATACATGAAGTAAATCTGAACCAGATGTGCAAACACTGTATTGTCTCCCTACTGTAAGAACATGAAAGAGTAAGTGGAACTGTCTTGGTTACTTTTCTCTTGTTGCTGAGACAAAATACCCAACACCCAAACTGAAGGAAGGAAAAGTTTATTTAGCTTACAGTTCATAGAAGTTTCAGTCCATACTTGGTTGGTTCTGAAGCAGAGTGGCACATGGCAGAGGGCAAACTGTTCATGGCAGCAGAGCACAGCAAAAACAACCAGCAAAAGGGAAGAATGGCTGCAAGCAGCCTCCTTTTCTCCCCTACATTGTAAACAGCCTACCCCCACCCAGCTGTTGTGAACCTCTCACACAATCTCTATACCCTCCTCTTCCACAGGCTCAGGATGTACAAAGTAAGCACCCTGGATTCCTGCTGAATCACTCAGCCAAACCTCTAGACTCTCCAAGTTGACACAATGTATCAACCATAACAGAAACCCAAAACATACAATAGATATGAAAGGGAGGGAAATTGCTCAAAAGAAGAAACAACTGGGATGAGGAAAAGGAGAAAAAGACACAAGAGGGAAAAATATATACGTATACAGAAGGATATTTGGGATAACTGCACTGCTGATTTCTAATGGTTTATTGAAAGAAACAGTTAATGCTTATTTTAAAAAAACTTTTTGACCAATTTTGGATGCATATACCTGGTAATCTGAACAATTAATTTGAAGATAACAATATGCAATATAACAACCATTGTTGAATGCCTATCATCCTGTTTGGTGAAACTCTGTATCATTTATAATTTTTTGTTTTTATTTTTTATTCTCTTTCATGGTTTGATCAATCTTACATTCTTACATCTGGTAATCTGACCAACTTCAATGAAGATAAAAAATATGTAATATAACAACCACTGTTCATCCCTATCATTTTGTTCTGAAACCCTGTATCATTCTTATTGTTTTTTTCTTTGTTTTCTTTTTGTCTATGTTGTTGGCATTTTGCTATTGTTCTTTTTTTAAAATTCTCTTTAAATTAAATAAAAGAATACTGGTAACTTTCAGGTCAGTTATCTCTATATACTCTATCACCTACTCAGACCTTTGATTCCCATTTTGATTACCATCTCACAGGCATTCTGGGTCAATTCCTTTGGTTGGCCCCAGGTCAGATCTAGCCTCATCCTTGTCCACTTCTTCCCCAGGTTAAGATTCATGATACAACCAGACAGCATGTTCTAGCAAAATAAGCATGTCCTTGACCCCAAATTAGCTTTTTTTCCCTTTACTTGATTGAATTGTTAAAATACACACTGCCAAGAGAAGCGGAAGGGATTGATTACTCATTTTGTTTTTGTAATTGAATTTTGACATATGGTGAAAAACCTGTATCCTATATTTTGGAAGAAGAAGCCATCACATAGCCTCCCTTACCCTAAGATGACCCATCTGTGAAAACAGCAGGAAATTGAATTAATTTATCTGAAGGACAATGATAATCAGTAACACTAGATAAGCTAGCCAATGCAGATTGCCAAGAGGATGAAAGTTATCATAACCACTGTTGTTGAACTGAAGAAAAGGGAACAATAATAGCCTGTACCTCATGACCAAAGCCGTTGAAAAGGACCCCAAGACTGGTGTGGGAGACCACTGAGAGACCTGCGGTCTGCATCCATCTTGTACTGCTGAGAGACCTTCGGTCGGCATCCATTTTGTAAACTACCAGCCATCTTGATGATTAAGTTCCAGTTTCCATATATGGTCAGTTTCCTGTAGTTTCCATGTATGGTTAGTTTCCTGTAACTTCTATATATGGTCAACTTCCTGTAAATACATAATATCGCCTGATGCTCTGACCACCCTCCCGTGATATTTGAACCTCCCTCCATTGCCTAGTTACCCACTGACGTCAATCCCTACTCCCGCACTGTATATAAACCCGAGACTTCTGCCTAATAAACGAGACTTGATCGGATTTTTGTCTTGTCTCCATTTCTCGTGTCCCTCTTGTCTCCTTTTCATCCCACTCCCCGTCTAGGGTCTCCGTTGACTACCCGCGTGTTGGGACAAGTGGCGCCCAACGTGGGGCCCTGGAATGAGGGATCAAGTGAGAACGGCTGTTCTTAAGAAAATCGTGTACACGTCTCCGACGGGACTGGAGTTGGGAATTGGTCTGGCGCAGGAACCTGCTGCAGTCTGGCATATCTCGGTAAGGACAGCAACTATGGGACAAGTAATCAGCAAACATGAAATGTTTATCTAAGAGCTAGAGAAAGCTCTCCAGGCACGAGGAGTAAAGGTTAAATATAAGCAGTTATATGAATTTTTTGATTATATTAATGAAGTTTGTCCTTGGTTTCCTCTCGAAGGAACAATTGATTCATTGAAGTGGAAAGTAGTTGGTGATGCACTTAAATCATGTTATACAGTTTTTGGGGTTGCAAAAGTACCGATAACTGCTTTTTCATATTGAAATTTAATTGATGAAATTTTATCTTATAGAAATTTTGATAATACAATTGCTAATGTAGTTGAAAAAGGCAAAACTATTTTACAAGAAAATATTCAAAATGAGGCTTTAGAACAACCAGCAATTAGAATACGCCTTTGTTCTGACATTGGAACTGTTCATCAGCAAGGTCTTGCTGTGGCTGCTGCTCTACAAGGGTATACAGTCCAGCAGTTTTTATCTCAACAAAATAGAAGCAAATGTTTTACTTGTGGAGAAATTGGTCATTTTGCCAAAAACTATAACAAAGGTTCTATTGACAACTCTAAAACAAAGACACCAGGAATCTCTCCTAGATACAAAAGAAGAAAAACACTGGTCTAAAGAGTGTAAATCAAAAAGAGATATTAAAGGCAAAAATTTATTCTGATTCAGGGAAACGGGAATCAGGGCCAGCCCCAGGCCCCCACACCCAAACCCAGACAAATTTATGGGGTGCTCAATTTGTTCCACAGACCAACAATTCATCACAAAGCAATAACAATCCATTTCTGATCTCTGCAGAGCAACAACAGGTAGCGCAGGATTGGACCTCAGTTCTACCTCCTACACAGTATTAACACCTGAAATGGGGGTTCAAGCTCTTCCTACAGGAATTTTTGGACCTTTACTGGAGGGTACCTTTGGTCTTATAATAGGTAGAAGTAGTTCTACTCTTAATGGTATTCAAGTTTTTCCAGGAGTTATAGATAATGATTATACAGGTAAAATTAAAGTTATGGCTTCTTCTCCTAAATTTATTAATACAATTCAAACTGGACAACGATTTGCACAGTTGTTACTTCTGCCTCTAATTCAAACACCTAATGATAAAATTGTCTCACAACAGAGAGGTAATAAAGGATTTGGCTTGTCAGATATATATTGGGCAAAAGTTATTTCTACACATAAACCTCTCATGACCTTATGGTTAGATGGTAAAATATTTTCTGGATTGATTAATACAGGTGCCAATGTTACTATTATTAAAAAAGAGATTTGGCCCAAGGCTTGGCCTTTAGATATTACTATAACTCACTTAAGAGACATAAGACAAGTGATCAAAATACAGATAAAAAAGATGAAGACCTTATGTCTTTTGAAAGTGATAGCGAGGACGATCAAGCTAAAAAAATTGAGAACAATGAGTCCTCCATGACGGATATAAAAAAGATGGAACCCTTAAAATCAGGTTCAAACCAGTTTGAATCCAGTCTAAAACAGGAAGTTACATCTACTCCTCTTGAATTGAGAAAAACTAAATCTAAAATTACGCCCAGTCTTAGTGACTCATCGGATATGGGAGGAGCTAAGCCCAAAACCAAGTTATACCCTGATTTGTCAGAAATTTCAGAACCTAAAATGGAGGAATCAAATGATAGTCATGATGATGTGGCAAAGATGGCTAAATATCGTGCAGCGAAAATGGCTATTAGATGTTATAATTTTGATTGGCCACTTAATATTCAACGTCCTCCATCTTATAGTACTAATCATAATGCTTCTCCATCAGCATATCCAATCCTTGATGATTCTACTAAAGAATTAAAAAATAATATTGAACTTATTAAAGAACAAATAAAATTACAGATAGAACATCAAGATCTTTTAACTCAACAACAAGATCTTTTGACTCAAGAGATAAAGATAAAAAAGGATCATCAAAATCTTATAGCTCAATTAGATAAATTAAATATACATGATTCTAAAAACAATTGGACATAAAAACAGATACCTTACAAAACTTAAAACCAACTGTAAAAGGTGTCATTTCAAAGTTTATTCCTCAAGTTGTTCCTATTTCTCAAGTTGATTCTTTTATAGATATAAATAAACTGGAAACATTTCCGGTAACTAAAACAACAAATGATCAAGGACAAGTTCTTCGCACTCTTCTTACTTTGGATTTTAAAATGATAAAAGAGCTTAAAACAGCAGTGGCTCAGTATGGAGCTACAGCTCCTTATACTACAGCCATTTTAGAATCTATAGCTGTTAATTGGCTTACTCCTGCAGATTGGTATATATTAGCTAAAGCTACTCTCTCTGGAGGAGAATATCTTTTATGGAAATCAGAATTTGTGGATAATTGTAAAGAGTTTGCTAAACGCAATATTCAAGCAAATAATAAATGGACTTTTGATATGTTGGTAAGAAAAGACAATTTTGATTCCAAAGAGGCTCAAATTTTATATGATCTAGGATTATATACACAAATTCTTACAGCTACAAATAGGATAAAGTCACAACCCAGAAAAGAGTTCAAAATTATTAACCTAAAAAAAAAGGCACTATACAACCTTATGTTATAGCTGGTTTACCAGTAAACTTATGGGGAAGAGATTTATTATCTCAATTTGGTATGATTATGGGAAGCCCTAATGCTGTAGTCACTGCTCAAATGTTGAGAGGTGGATTTAAACCAGGTCAAGGCTTGGGTAAAGATAATACTGGCATAACAACACCTATAGAACCTATTCCAAAATTTGACAGGGCAGGTTTAGGCCATTTTCCATAGGGGCCATAGATTCTCCTGTGACTCATGCAGAAAAAATTACATGGTTATCTGAAGAACCTGTTTGGGTCGATCAATGGCCTCTGTCTTCTATAAAATTAATGGCTGTGCAACAGCTGATACAGGAGCAGCTTAAAGCTGGTCATATAATCCCTAGTAATTCACCTTGGAATACTCCTATTTTTGTCATAAAAAAGAAATCAGGTAAATGGCGATTGTTACAAGATCTTAGAGCAATAAATAAAACCATGATGTTAATGGGAGCTTTGCAACCAGGTCTTCCATCACCTGTTGCTATACCTTTAGGTTATTTTAAAATTATAATATATTTAAAAGATTGTTTTTTCACCATACCTTTACATCCTGATGATCAAAAGCGATTTGCTTTTAGCCTGCCTGCTACTAATTTTAATGCACCCATGAAAAGATTCCAATGGTGTGTTCTTCCACAAGACATGGCAAATAGTCCTACTTTGTGTCAATCTTTTGTTGCTCTAGCTTTACAACCGATAAGAGATCGATGGCCATATATATATATCATTCATTACATAGACGATATCTTAGTGGCTGGTCAAAATGGTGGTAAAGTACTTCAATGTTATAAAGAACTACAGTCTGCTTTATCTAATAAAGGACTGCAGATTGCACCTGATAAAGTTCAACTTACAGATCCATATACATATTTAGGTTTTCAAATGAGAGGATCACAGGTTTTTTCACAAAATTTGGAATTAAGATTAGATAAACTTAAAACTTTAAATGATTTTCAAAAACTTCTTGGAGATACTAATTGGCTTATGCCTTATTTAAAACTTTCTAAAAGTCAATTGAAACCTCTCTATGACATTTTGCATGGAGATGCCAACCCTACATCTCCTTGTATACTTACACCTGAGGGTAGACAAGCTATACATATAGTAGAACAAGCTATTTTATCTCAAACAGTTACATTTATAGATTATGATAAACCTTTACAATATATCATTTGTAATACACCATTATCTCCAACTGCTGTTTTTTGGCAAACAGCACCTTTAATGTGGATTCATTTACCTATTACACCTAAAAAGGTTATTGAGCCATATTATAAAATGATATCTGATCTTATTATTTTAGGAATAAAACAAGGTAGATGTTATTTTGGTAAAAAACCAGATGTTATTATCCAACCTTATACTAAAGATCAAATCAATTGGCTTATGCAAACTACTGAGTTTTGGCCTGTTGCCTTAGCTTCTTATATAGGTCTTTTGGATAATCATATCCTCCAAATAAGCTTATTGATTTTGCTAATAAACATAAATTTGTTTTTCCTAAAGTTCCCACACTTCATCCATTAAAGGATGCATTGTTAATATTTACTGATGGTTCTTCAACAGGCATAGCTGCCTATGTTTGTCATAATCAAAATTTAACAGTACAATTTCAAACAAATAGTTCTTCTGCCCAATTGACGGAATTACATGCTGTTATTGCTGTTTTTTCTGATTTCTCTGATCAATCATTTAATATTTATACAGACAGTGCTTACATTACACATTCTGTTCCATTGTTGGAAACTGCTGGTCAAATTAAAACTGTTTCCAATGCTGGAAATCTCTTTCGACAATTACAATCACTTATAACTAAGAGAAAACATCCCTTTTTCATTGGACATATACGTGCTCATTCTGGATTGCCAGGACTTTTAGCTACAGGCAATCATAAAGCTGATTTGGCTACTCGCTTAAATACAGTTTCTTTATTGACTGTTGTCACTTCTACTGATAATGTTGATAACGTTACCTTGGCACAAAATACACATCAATTACATCATCTTAATGCACAAACACTCAGACTGATGTATAATATTACTAGAAAACAAGCTCGATAAATTGTTAAAAATTGTCCTTCTTGTGCCGTACACCTTCCAATTCCTCATCTAGGAGTTAATCCTAGAGGTCTAATTCCTAATGCATTATGGCAAATGGATGTTACTCACTTTCCTGAATTTGGTACACTCAAATATGTTCATGTGATTATAGATACTTTTAGTGGTTTTATTTTTGCTTCTCTTCAATCTGGTGAAGCTACTAGACATGTGATTAGTCATATACTTAATGCTCTCTCTGTCTTGGGATGTCCAAAACAGATAAAGACCGATAATGGTCCAGGTTATTCCAGCTCTACTTTTTCTAAATTTTGTAAACGTCTTAATATTCAACATATTACAGGTATACCTTATAATCCACAAGGACAAGGAATAGTTGAAAGAGCACATCTTTCTATAAAACTTACTATAAATAAAATAAAAAAGGGGGAATGGTATCCCACAAGGGGATCACCAAGAAATATTCTTTCTCATAAGAAATATTCTTTCTCATGCTTTATTTATTCTTAATTTTTAAAATTTGGATGCCAATGGACAATCAGCAGCTTCTCGTTTCTGGCATACAGAAACACAAAAACAGTTTGCTTCTGTACTATGGAAAGACCCTATAACTAATTCATGGCATGGTCCAGATCCAGTTCTCATCTGGGGTTGAGGATCAGTATGCATATATTCTAAAGAAATGAAATCTGCAAGATGGTTACCAGAATGATTGATAAAGCAAATAGATTCTAAACAACATATACAAGATACATTGAATGATGATTCTGAGGATGAAGAATTATCTTAAAAATATTAATATTTAGGATTATTGCATATATACTGTTGATGTATAATTGCAAATTTGCTTTTCATATTCATAAAAATAATTATAAGACCAACTGTCAGAAATTACTATTAAAAGTTTTGTTTATGTCCTTAAAAATTATGAAAACCCAAAAAATTAAGATTCTGTTCAGCCAGAGAGCTCCTGGTGGATACAGAATATTCCCGAGGATGAGCGGTCTGGCCAACTGCCCGTTCTTGCCTAATGGCCTTTAATGAATGTTTTGGGTATCGAGTTGGTAAGGACATAAACAATAAAATGATAAAATTAACATAATAAATTAGTATAAATAATTTTATAAAACTGTTCTAAGATCTAAACTCAAATTTGATACAAAACAATATTATATAATTGATTGTATAACAAAAGTTTAAGTATTCCTTCACACCAAACATTACAAACAGCTTTTTCAGATAATGGATTCCAAAACTTGGATTCTGATGTTGGGAATATTAATCGCCTTGTGGCAACTTTCTGATAGTGGTCTTAGGTCTCCCTCGTGGAAGGCAAAAATTATAACAGCTAGGCAAGGTACGTTAACCAAACAAGACATGTATGGTGCTCCATGTGACTGTGAGAGAGGTACTATTGCAACTAAACCTGAGCAATATACCAGTTACACAGACTGCGGTAATAAAATATCTTACTTAACATACATGAAAAACATAAAAGGAGTTTATATACAAAGTTATAAATGCTATTACAAATCTTCAATAATACCCCATGGCCAACCAGGACTATGTCCTAAAGAATGTATTACTTATTATGCTGCAATGCATTCTTCTTGTTATATATCAGTACAAGAATGTACAGGAATGGATAATAATGTATATTTTACAGCCATATTACAGCATACTGTCACTAATGCTCTTGGAGATGATTGGTCTAATATTCCATGGACTTTAAAAAGCCATAAATATATTCAAGCTTCATGCCGCGGTACTCCAGGTAAACCGGTGTGCTGGAATAAAACTGCCCCGATACATATTTCTGATGATGGCGGACCACAAGACAAAATTAGAGAAATTAATGTACAAAGTCGTATGGAAAATGTTATAAAACAGATATATTTAAAATCTTTAAAGACTAATCATCATATTCTGACACTTTCTAAATTACAAGAAAATGATTTAAACACTCAAACTTCAGATATTTTAATGGCTACTCTAATGGCTCTCAATGTGTCTACTCCTAAATTAGCTAAAAAATGTTGGCTATGTACAAATCAAGGTACACTCATGCCTCTTGCCATTCCTTCAAATTTCACTTTAAATAATGTTATAAACCCTACACATCCTAATTGCACTCTAAGCTTACCATTTAAAATTCAACCTGTAGCTGTTAGATTTATCTCCTATATACAAGGAAGTTTTCAGAGCAACAAAAATGCAATTGATGTTGGATTTGTTACCTTTACAGATTGTATTCAAACAATTACTTGTAGTTCTTCTATTTGCCTTTCAAGAGGTCAAGTATTTGTCTGTGGAGGAAATCTAGCTTTTACTTTTTTACCCGATAATTGGACAGGATTATGTGTTATAGCTACTTTATTAGCTGATATAGAAATCATATCTGGGGATGAACCTATTCCTATTCCCAGCTTTGATTATGCTGTAGATCATCCTAAAAGAGTTAAAAGAGTAGTTCAATTTATTCCTTTATTAGTAGGATTAGGAATTTTAGGAGCTTTAGTTACAGGTTCAGCAGGAATAGGAGTTGCTGTGCATTCCTATAACAAGCTTTCTAATCAAATAGTTGATGAAGTTCAAGCTTTGTCTAGCGCTATTCAGGATATTCAAGGTCAGATAGATTCTTTAGTGGAGGTAGTCCTCCAAAATAGAAGAGGATTAGATCTTTTAACTGCAGAACAGGGAGGGATTTGTTTGGCTTTACAGGAACGCTGTTGCTTCTATGTAAACAAGTCTGGCATCGTTCGTGACAAAATAAGAAGGCTTCAAGAAGATCTGATCAAGAGACAAAGAGAATTATTTGAAAATCCACTCTGGAGCGTGTGAAATAGAATTTTACCCTATCTTCTCCCTCTGTTAGGGCCCTTAATTGTGATATTATTATTTTATTTGGGCCCTGTATTTTCAACAGATTGGTGGCTCTTGTTAAACAACAAGTGACTAACGTATTGGATACTATTGAAATGAAACGGCTTCAGGTCCATTATCACAGGATTGATAGAGACCTCGAGAAAGCAAATCATAATAATGCCCAGTAATATCAATGGGCTATTCTAGCTTTCTCACCTTGGTGCGCTGGACTGGATAGCCAGAGATGGGCAACTGGAGGCTCACGTGTATTATCAACTACCGCCTAAGACAGGAACAAGGCCTTTTGCTGCCTTGATTTCCAGTGACAGGTAAGGTATAGTTTGGTTCCACGTGAAAGCATCCTGACCTAAGATAGGCACAGTCCCCTCAAGGAGATTTGGTCTTTTAATAAATAAAATAAAAAAGGGAGACCTGTGGGAGACCGCTGAGAGACCTGTAGTCTGCATCCATCTTGTACCGCTGAGAGACCTTCGGTCGGCATCCATTTTGTAAACTACCAGCCATCTTGACGATTAAGTTTCAGTTTCCATATATGGTCAGTTTCCTGTAGTTTCCATGTATGGTTAGTTTCCTGTAACTTCTATATATGGTCAACTTCCTGTAATTACGTAATATCATCTGATGCTCTGACCACCCTCGCGTGATATTTGAACCTCCCTCTGTTGCCTAGTTACCCACTGACGTCAATCCCTACTCCCGCACTGTATATAAACCCGAGACTTCTGCCTAATAAACGAGACTTGATCGGATTTTTGTCTTGTCTCCATTTCTCGTGTCCCTCTTGTCTCCTTTTCATCCCACTCCCCGTCTAGGGTCTCCGTTGACTACCCGTGGGTCGGGACAGACTGGCAAAGGGCTCCAGTGGGCGTATGTTGAGTTGGGAAGAGCCAATTAATATTATCAAGTCTGAAAATCAGTTAGGGTTGATCTGAACAGTTTGGTACATAATACTTGTTGGATAAGGACCCAAACCTGAAAAGGTTGACAAAGCTTGCGCCCCTTTGAAGGCCACCACTAGGCCTGCCACTGGGAAGGGCATCATCTAATTGCATATGTATTTGATGTGAGGTGGATGAGGATTCACGTGCTGGAAGAATGTCATGTATGTAATGGATAAGATATGCAGGTGGGTAGGACTGCTGTATTGACAAAATGGCTGCAGCCACAAACTCCTGGCTCAAGGTTGAACTATTTGCCACTCCCTGTGGTAGACAACACCACTGGAAGTGGTACACAGGGGCTTAATTATTAGTGGAGAGTGAATTTAAAGGAAAACTTTTTTTTTATCTTCAAGGTGGAGAGTGCTAGGAAAAAAACCTGTCTTTTAAATCCATCACCATAAGGGAAAAATGTAAAGGAATAGGGAGAGGACCAGACAACCTTGGTTGCAGTGCTCCCATAGGTCCCATGGTACAATTGACTGTCCACAGGTCTTGTGATGATCTCCAGGCTCCTCTCTCAATTCATCCAGGCCAGAATAAAGGGGTTTACCACCAAAGAAATCTTTCTCCTGAGTGATATCACCACCTCACAAGACTGAGGTCGAACAAGCCCCTCAGACCCATTCTTTCCCTTAGGCCCCACTCTACCCCTGGTCAGCAGGAAGTAGCCAGAGAGACTAACGACACCCCTTAAACACCAAAGAGATGGGAATGATAGGTTTCCTGCCTGAGATCTGCCCAATCCTCATGGTGACGGTCCAGTGCTGAGTTATAATGGTGCCTAGCTCCTTCTTCCCAGAGACCCCTGTAGTTTCTTCTTTGCAGCTGCCTTTGCCAAAGCCCATGCAGGGCAACAATGATCGAATCACCCTTCAGCAAGTTAGCTGAGCAGCCTACATCAGCTACCCTGTGCCCCCTCCCCTTGCAGTGCATATAAGCTCCAACCCTGTCCTTTGTCTTCAGAGAGCCAGCACAGATGTTCTGGTGCTGACTCCCTCCATGCCCGCATTAAACTTTTATCTCTTGTTTATATCTCTCTGCTCCTCTGCATCACGTTAGATTGAGTACCTAATTATCACTCAATCAATCTCCACTTTCCTGACTTTTTTATTACAAAAACTGAGGTATTCCAAGGGCTATTAGAGTATTCTAGGTACCCTGCCATCCTCTGTTCATTAACCAGCATATGACCCACTGTAAACTTCTCCTGAATGAGGAGTCACCGATCAACCCACACGGGGTCATCAGATGTTCAAGTTATCTTGGAGGCCATTTGTGGGGTCAGAGAAGTGATCAAGGTCCCCCCTGAAAATGTGAGGTCAAGTCGCCTACACCAAAATGGTCCCATTTAGGAATAACAGGAAGAGATTCTTTCCTTCCTTGTTTTTAGCAAGCCCTTGAGTGGGAAAGAAACCTTATTGCAACATCTGATGAGTCACCAAGGAGTTAGGACTAAAAATGACCCCATATCCTGTAATATGTTAGGACCCCACAGATTGACCCATATATGGGGAAGCTCATAAGGTGAGAAGCATTCAAAATGGCATTCTACATCCTTTCAAGTTAACAACTTAGAGCTTCTGCTAGGATGAAAAACATTGCCCACCCACTGTAGGTCTGTAGTGGTCACATCCAGAGGCCATGCATTAGGCCAATGGTGTTGGGGAATAACTGAGACATCCACACTTGTGTCTAAAAGCCCTTTAAATTTTTTCTTCCAATACTCAATTCCATCTTGGGGTGATTTTTCTTAGTCTGTTGAGCCCAGTGTGTGTCAAAAGACCCAAAAATCTTGGATACCCTTTATTTATACATTTTCGAATATTTGTCAAGGGAGGTATGACCAATGGAGTGATATGAGAGTCTGGGGTGATTTGAGCCGTGTTTTGAATAGATTGAACCATAATCTTGATTTCCCCTGTATAATCAGCACTGGTGACATCAGGCAAAACCTGGAGACTCTTTAAAATAAGACTGCTACAGCTTACCAGATGTCCCACTGTTGCCTGGGGCAAAGGTCCATAGACTCAGTAGGAATAATTTGGGGCCCCATTTCAGCAGTTAATATGAATCTGGAGGAGGGACTGAGGTTCAAGCTTCTGCTCTTTGTCATCACTCACCAGAGGTCAGAAACATGCTTAGCAGTGGAGGGCAGAGCTGGGGAGGAAGGGAGGAAGGTGCCCCCATTGTTTGGTGGGTCCAAGGCAGGCCCCAGTAGAAATTTCCCACAATAGGTTGGCCTTCCACATCAGTTTTAGATTTACACACATTTCTCCAATGATACTTCCATTGACACTTTCTACAAAGATTGGGAGGTTTTGTTGAACAGACAGATAATGGCTGTGCGGCCTTCACAGGTGCAACAGAGCAGTTTTGGGCGAAATGTCCCTCATCCTCACAATGAAAATAAACAGCCTTGTTTTTTACCTTTCTCCAGACTGTGGATGAATAACCTGAGTAATAGCTGCTGCCAAAACAGCCCCCTGTACATATGAGGGGCCAATATCTGCACAAATCAGAAGCATCTCAGACATTATAGCCTGCATTTTTGTGGACTCTTAAAGCTTATTTACACCATTTATGTGCATTTTTCAAAGGTCAGTTGTTGAACTATTAATTTCCTAGCTTCTGTATCACTTATGCTCCTCTCACTAGCTTGCAGTAAGCATGGTGCAAAATCTTGAAAAGCTTCATGGGGGCGCTGAGGAATGGAAGCCAAACTAAGAGATGCCTCACCCTTTGAAGGAAGTTCCCTCCAAGCCCTTGTGGCAGCTATCTTAATTTGTTCACACACTTGCATTCAAAGGTAAGTTGATTATTTGTGATAGCAAAGGCACCTATATATTTTGTAATGGCTATGTTGTAAACAGTATTATGAGCTGCCTGGTCTGTGCAAGACTGAAAGAAATTTCCTCTCCACAACAAATAATCTCCTGGGGTTAAATGTGCTTTAGCTACTCCTTTCCAATCGGTTGGGCCCATAATCTGTTGCCCTAGGATTTGTACTAAATTCAAGGTAAAGGGAGCAGTACAGCCATAGGTAGCAACATCTTGTTTTAACTCTTTTAAGGTTTTCAAAGATATGGCTTCGTGATGATATATAATTTATCCTGGCTTCTCAGGACTTGAAGTTCAGTAATAAGGTAGGTATGTTGAAAATCCACCATGGACTCCCCTGCCTGTCTGGCTTCTGTTAGTTCCAATTGCAAAGGAGTGAGAGAAAATGGCTTTATTCCCTGAGGGGTGGAATTTCTAACCTGTGAAGCAGTAAAATTTCTCTGAGCTGAAAAGTCATGGGCTGCCACCTGTGGCTCAGTTAAAATCACTGAGTGTCATGAAATAGAATTCATGAGGAAACTCTTCTCTGATGAGAAAAGGTCCCTTTTGTCCCCCAGTGCCCCTTCCTTATCTGAGTGAGCAAGGATAGTGTTCAAGCCCTGTGGGCAGCAACATTGCTCACCCGTCTTGTCCCACTCAGGACTTGATTTTAAAGTAGTGTCCAGGCCGAATCCTTTGTGGCTGTTAAACCCCTCCTAACCAAAGTTCAGGAAATAAAAGTAAATACAGGAATGAAGCATGCAGAAAACACCTTTGCATACATACATCTCTGTGATTCGTGAGACTGTTTGCCCCAGTTTTAACTACTAATAATTTGATAAATCTCTCTCTCTTTTGCTTCTCTTTAAGCTCCTTCATCTCTCTGGCCCGAGGGAACCCATTTCTGGCCCTAGTGAACCTGCATGTCCTAAACTTCTTGATCTGACGATCTGGTCATACTGATGCATACCTGTGCTGAATGATGGTCCTAAACAATTTACTTCTCTCCCCTGATGTATGCAAATCGAGAAGCTTCCCAATGTCCAGTGACTTTTCTTACCAGTGTCCCTGTTTGTCCACCAGTTTGCTGCAGTAGTCCTGGGTGAAGGAAAAGCAGTAAGGAGGTGAAGAAAGTACATACAAGACACGTAGCTGGGGTCAGGTGGAGGTCCTCTCTCCTAATGAAAGAAGAGGAACTGCCAATAACAGTAGGGTCATTTGTTTATATATTTGACAAAGTATCACACACACAGGGTTACCCAGTGACTAATGACTGGAATTGCCCCAGGCAAGATGTTTTTCTCAGGACTGAAGTAGCTTGATTGCTTTAGACATTTTGGCCTTGTCTCTCCCCCACATATGCAAACAATTTCCAGTTTCAGCCATTTCTAAAACTTCCTTATTTCCAGTCCTTATAGCTTTGTTTTCTTCCTCTTGTCTAGTTTCTCTGAATAATGTTTCCAGAACTGCATTGAGTAAGAGTGGTAACAGTGGACATCACTGTGTTGTTCCTGATTTTAGAGTGAAAACTTTCAGTGTTTGTCTATTTAATAGTATGTTGGCTGTTAGTTTGCCATAGGTGGCATTTATCAGATTGAGATAAAGAGCATCTATTCCAATTATCTGTAGGGTTTTTATGGTGAATAGGTGTTGGATTTTGTAAAATGCTTTTTTGGCAGCTACTGAGATGATCATATGATTTTTGTCCTTGACTCTGCTAAAATGCTGTATTACATTTATTGATTTGGGTATGTGGAACCATCCCTGCATCCATGGGATGAATCCTACTTGGCCATGGTGTATAATCTTCCTGATGATTTGCTTCATTCAGTGTGTCATTATCTTTCTGAGGAGTTTTGTATCTATGTTCGTTAGGGAGATTGGTCTGTAATTCTGTTTTTCATTGGATCCTCTCTAATTTTGGTATCAGGCTAACACTTGCCTCCAGGAATGAACTTAAAAGTATTGTTTCCCTTTCAATTTCATTAATGAGTTTGAAAAATAGTGGCTTTGGGTCTTCTGTAAACTTTGGTGGAATTCAGCAGTGAATCTGTCAGAGCCTGGATTTTCCTTGTTGATAGGATTTTAGTTACATCTTCAATTTCATTGACTGATATTGTTTTATTTAGAATTTTTATAGCTTCTTGATTCAGCTTTGGTAATTTTATGTATCTAGGAATCTGGCTATTTCGTCTGTGTTTTTCATCTTATTAGAATATAGATTCTCAAAGTAGGTATTAATGATCTTGGGGATTTCTGCAGGATCTTTTGTGATTTCACCACTTTCATTCCTAATTATGTGAATTTGAGTCTTTTCCTTCATTTTTTTTGAAAGGTTAGCTAAAAGTTTATTTTATTTTATTTCATCTTTTAAAGAACCAACTCTTCAATTCATTGATTCTTTGTATTAAGTGCCCAATGCATTAATTTCTGCTTTGATCTTTATAATTTCCTCCCTCACATCAGTTTTAGGTTTGACTTGCTCTTCCTTTTTCTTGCTCTTCCTTCATCTTCCTAGAAGATGAAGGTTCAACTTTAGGTTGTTTATTTGATCTTGCTGTGCTTTCTGTTATGAAAATTCACCACTATAAATTTAACCCATATCTCTGTTTTCTTTGTATCCCATAAGTTCTGGTATATTTATTGTCATGATCATTTAATTGTTGAAGGTGTCTAATTTTTACTTTAATATTATCTGTGACCCACTGATTGTTCAGGAGGGTGTTATTTAATTTCCACATGTTTATGAAATTATTGTGGTTTCTTTTGCTATAGAATTCCACTTTCATTTAACTATGGTCTGAAAATATACATGGGATAATTTCAATTCTCTTATATTGAATTAACTATGTTCTATGAGGTAATATGTGTTGTGTTTTGGAGAACATCTCTGTGCAGCTGAGAAGTTTGTGTATTCTGTTGTGGGCGGAACACTGTAGACACCTACTAAGTCCATTTGTACAAAAGTTTGGTTCAGTTCTGATATTGTTTTGTTGATTTGTTGTCTAGTTGATCTGCCTATTTGTGATAGTGGAGTATTCAACTCCCACATTGTAGTTATATTAGTGCTTATTTGATTTTTCATGTGTGTTAATGTTTGTCTTATATAGTTGGGTGTGCAGGTATATATATGTATGATTGTGATCTCTTCCTCCTGGTATGTTCCCTTTGCAAGGATGTAGTGACCCTTGTCTCTCTTGATCAGTCTTGATTCGATGTCTACTTTGCCTGCAATTAGAATACTAACCCCTCCTTTTTTCCAGCTTTCTGTTGCATGGAGTATTATTTTTCCATCCTTTGACTTTCAGTCTACGAAATTCTTTTAGTATTAAATGTCTTTCTTGTGCCCAGCCTGTTGTTGTGTCTTGCTCCTTGATCCATTCTTCCAGTCTGTTTCTTTTGATTGGTGAGGTGAGACCACTTGCATTGACGTTATAAGTGGAATATACTGACATACCTTGTTGTGTTATTTTCTTGCTGTTGCTTCCTTCCCTCTCCCCCTGTTTAATTCCTTACCTTGCCTGGTGGATTCTTTCTATAGGGGTTCACGGAGTTGTACTCTTTATTCTCTCTTTCTAGAATGTTCTTCAGAACATTTTGGAGTGCTGGTTTGGTGGTCATGAATTTCCTCAGGTGTTTGTTGTCATGGAAGTACCTTATCTCTCCATCACTTTTGAAAGACCTTTTTGCAGGGTACATCAATCCAAGGTGAAGGTTGTTTTCTTTTATGGCTTGAAATACTTCACTTCAAGCTCTCCTTGACTTGATGGCTTGTGATGAGAAGCCAGCTGCAATTCTGATGGCTTTTTTAATACTGTGATTTGTGGGGTTTTTTGCTAACCTTTTTAAATATTTTGTTCTTGTGTTCAATTTTGGGAATCTTGACTATTATATACCCTGGTATAGATCCATCATGGCTAGTTGGAGTTGTGTACATCTCACTTATTTGTATGTCAAAACTTTTTTCAAAGCTTGGGAAATTTTCTGCCATTACTTCTGTGAAGTTTTCTTACGTCACTGGCAGTATCTCTTGCTTATTTATTGACTATGAGCAATTTTATGTTGTACTTCTTTGAACCATCTAGCAGCTATTGAATTTTGGATCCTTGCTATTTTTAAGAAATATTTCTTTTCATGATCACTAACTGAAATCCTGTTTTCTGCATCTGAGATCTGTCCTCACATTGGCTTATTCTGCTGTAATACCATTCAATTGTATGTTTAATCATCTGGATATATGTTTGAGTCTGTTTCATGGATTCTATTTCTTTCCTGTGTTGGATGTTCCTGGGTTTTATCATTATCATTATTTTTTTTTCAATCTGTATCTGCTTTAGATTCACTAACCATGTCTTTCTTTATGGTCATCATCTATGCAGTTATTTGAGAGACTATTTCTGATTTGATTTTTGCTAGAGCTTCAGTCACTGTCTTTGTTTCTTCTGCTTTTACCAGCTCAGGGAGTCATAATAGATGGCTTTCAAATTTTTCAACCTCATTTCCCAATAGTAATGTCTTTGGTGATCTGGACATTTGGGGTTGTATATTGCTCAACTGTCTTCTAATTTTGTATTTTTATGTGTACAATTCCTTGGTTGATGCTTATAAATTGCTTTTGGTGAGTAGATTTATTGCTACTGTATAGAACAATTAGGAAATGAGTACTTGTTTGAGATGTCTTCCAGGTGTAGCTGGATTTTGGGTTTTGAGACTGTTCCAAGATGCTACTGCTTTTAATTTGTTGGGAGATGAGAATTTGATGTGTGCCAAAACCCCCTCAGAGTGTATAGTTCTCCTAACCCACAATATGACACACAGATACAAAAGAAACAAAAAAAAATGTTCTGCAGTGGAGGAGCTCTACAATGACCCAGTGCTTTCTGTGAAACAAAGGGCCACACATGCAAAAGCTCATGGCTTTTATTGGTTTCACTTAGGGAGGTTGGTGGGTGTCATGGCACAGTACTAGGGAAGAAATTGGCTGTAAGGAGAAACAGAGAATTTTGTACCAGACACAGAGGCTCTCCAATTAGAAATGCAACAGATAGTTTTATGTATGCAAGGCTGGCACCTTTACTGCCGGGAAAGTATAATTCTTTCTGAGTCCCATGGTCTTAGCTGAGATGTTATGTCATACCTTAGCCCTAGAATCTCACAGGTTCTTATGCAAGCCCCCACACCAGCCATTAGCAGGGGGTACAATTCTTTCCTGCATGCTTCAGTGAGAAAGGTTGAAATCTCAGCCAGACTTGGTCACATTCTTTTATCTGATTAAGGGAACATCTGCTTTAATATAGCCAGCTCTGTATATCTCAGTGAACAGGGTTGAAGTAAAGGCCAGGGAAAGATGGAGGCAAGGGGCTTCATTTCTCAGAACACAGCTTGGCAGTCTCCCACAGCTGCCTGTTTGGCTTAGCCTGTAGTTCTTTGAAGCTGGCCTATAGTGTTATTATGACCCTTAGGCAATCGCAGTCTTGGCATACCAGGAAGTATAAATGATTGGAACAGTTATGCTACTTTGGCTAAGGTAGTACAAACAGCAATAATAATAGCATCAAACAGCCTAAAAAATGACAAACTGTAGTAATTATTCATTTATCACCTTTAATCTTATGAACTAGGTATGTGGTTATATAACAAACTCTACAACAAGCAAGAAAATTGTATATAGTAAATAAGTCCTGAATATGGCAATTTACCCTTCAGGAAAAAATTTAAAAGGGATTGGGGAGGTGGAGAAATAAAACAAGAGGAAGAGATTAAAACAAAGCAGGTGGACAAAATAAGATTATGCAAACCTTGGGAAACTGGTGAAGAAATCAGGAGGGAATGAGAAGGAAGAAATAAAGACAAGAACAGAATAGAAAAATAACAACAACAAAACTAGAAACCATATATATATATATATATTTTTTTGCGGTACTGGGGATCGAACTCATAGAAACCATATTAACACTCATAAAAACAAGAACAATCAAGAACAAAACAGAACAAAAACAACAGAAGAAAAGAGAACAAAATAAGAAAATAAGAACAAATATATACGCATGAAGGAGAGTGTCTTCTGTTACTGGTAGACAAAGTGGGCAGATAGAGACCAGATCTGTGTGGGTTAATTGCAGCAAGGCAGCAGTAGCTTTTCTAGGCTCCCTGCTGGCTTGAACTCAGGCTCCTTGACATCCTGCCTTCTTGAATTCGGTCACCTTGCTCTGACACTTGGAATAGCTAGATGGAGGCAATCTGTAGCTATTCTGAGTTCTGAGGTCAGTTAGTCCCTCTTCAAGATGGCTGCTGGCCAATCATTCTCTCCTGGGGGACATTTGAACCCGAATAACTAGCCACTGCAGTCCACTGCATCCACTGCTCTGTTCCACTGTGCTTCTTTCCCTGACAGTGTCTGGGGTCGCCAGCAGTCATTGTGCATCTGCAGGTGCCAGCCACCCCTCCCACACACTGAGTCCTGGTTCAGGGACAAAGTACCACCTGCTGCCTCCTTCTTCTTTGCTGAAGCTGTTCTCTTTGTGCTCTCTGTGGGCTTCACTTCTCACTTCAGATGTTTCCTGGGTCCTGGGGATCCACTTCCTCCTTTATCTCTTACTCATGTTGCTATATTCTAGTGTCTGTCCACTCAATCTCAGAAAGACCGTCTCTGCTGTTCAGTCCTCCATCATCTTCCCAGAAATCTCCTCTGTGAGGACTGGAAGTGTGCACCTATTTTGCTCCAGCAATTCTATACTCTGAATTTATCTTATAAAGAGTCACATGTGTGGTGAATGATGCAGGTCAGAAGGATGTTGGGGGGGGTGTGGCGGGGTGGTCAATGCCCAGGAATCCACCCATCCTCATGTGCAGTTCCAGATGTCCCCAGCTGGAGTTCCAGGTGCAGGAGCAAGGGCAGTGAGTTCCAGATGTCCCCAGCTGGAGTTCCAGGTGCAGGAGCAAGGGCAGTGAATGTGCTGCTGCACTGGGGGAATCTGGGTGTGTGAGGGCAGCACCTGTGTCTTTGGAAGGAGATGTGAGTAATGAGCAATACTGATGATCTCCAGTGAGTGGAACAAGGGAGGCGCTCACTCATTTTTTGTGGTGCATTATTTTGAATTATTTGCCTTTGAACCAAGTCAGCTTGTCCCAGCTAGCAGTTCTCAAAACACAGTCCAAGGAGTCTCCAGGGGCCACCTGCCATCTTTTCTTTTTTTTTTTTCTAGAAAAATTCCTTTATTATAGTGCAAAAGCAGTGACATAATGTAACTACACATTTAGCAACACATTTACACCACGCAGTAAATAAGAAAGTGTTTCTTTGAAAATATTTTATCATAGGAACATTATTTCTGAATTAATGCCAGAAAATGCCAAGGCTGTTTCTCAAGGCAACAGGACTTTCTCCCTCATTTTGGATATTTTCTTTTAAATACAAATGGATTTGCCATTTAACAAAGCATCAATTCTAACAGTAATCTCTTAGGGGGTTTTGAGGTTGGTAAGATTTGAAGTGGGATTTCAAAATTTAAAAAAATACTTTTAAGACAATTCTGGGATAGCCCAGAAAGCAGAAGTCACTTTCATTCACCAGTAAGTAGATACACACATTCACTTCAATTCTGCTGCAGAAACAGATTGTCTTTTATTTCCCCAGAGCCTGACTGTTATTCCTTGGTTTTTGGTTATTGCAAAACTAGGCCTCTGGACAGAAATAACTCCTTACATACACAAATACTTTCCTGTGAAGCTTTAAATTGCACTTTCCACCCTGAAATTCCCACCTTACCCCTCACATGCCGTGGAGAGGGTATGAACACGTACGTTCCAGTTTACAGCTAACACTGGGGTAGAAGGCTTCCCACTCATTTAGCTGTACCTAGACAATCACACCATTCAGATGAAACCCACTTGGTTTGTCTGAGAGGTTCCTCCTGGCCTCAGAGGGAAATAAGGGTTAATACTGTATTTTCACACTGAGCGGCCTAAGGGCTTGGCTGCTAATGAGTTAGTTGATAGGCTGAGAGAACACAGGGTCACTTCCAATCAGTTACGCTCCTCCTCTAGTTTCCCGTTGAATTATGCAGTAGGTGGGAACAATGGGCGCTCAGAAGAGCCCTCCCATAGGGTCTTCCACTGCAGCTGAACCAAAGCCCCTACACGTACTTCTAGGTCTCACCTCAAAAGTGAGGAGTGAAAGGTTAAACACAGGCTTGAAAATACCCGGAGCCATAGAGCAGCCCTCAGAACTGAGTATGGCTGTCAGCTGGTACAAACACCTTGTGATGTGCAGCCAATCTTTTTGGATAAAGTATCTTTGTATACAACATCATGGAACTGTGCTAAACAGTTTCAAAGTTGAGAAGAAGCCAAATATATCACCTATAAAAAAATTCACAATTTGAGTTTGCTTTGTTTATCTTAAGACTTTGGTACTGAAACACTGTCTAGATTTTCGACACGTGAAACTGATCTGGCCACTTCAGTGCCTCTGCATGATGTGTAAAAAAGCAAAGCAGGACAAGGACATGTCACACAGTATGCTGCACAAACAAAATCTAAATTATATATAAATACACCCCCACCCCAGCACCCCTTTCTTCCCCTACTACCTAGCCAAAGCAATGACAAGGGTCCTTCTCTTTAGGGCCAATGCACCTTGTGAAGTCCAGCTCCCAGGACTCCAACCATTCCTGGCCTTGCAGTGACATTTAGTTTGTAGCCTCTGGCAGGAGACACTACAGTTTGATCATTTCCACAAGTCCAGGGAGACCTCTACAGCTTCACTGGAAGCATTCACACTACTGCCTGGACTCAAAGACCTGGAGTCCTAGGATTTGACCTTTCAGATAAACAACCTGATTCTTTCCTAACCTGGATCCCATCCCATCCTACTATGTACTCCAGGCCAACACAGTAAGAAGCATCTTCTACCCTGAAGCTCCAAAGGCATTGCTTAGGGATATTGGTGAGGGTCCCAGAAGAAAAGTTATACAATGAGCTAACAGCTTAAGTGTATATAAATTATTTCCAAGTTAAGTTATTTGGGGCCATTTGCTTCTGCTTTACACTGCATTCCAGAATAATTTTCATATTATACTTTTAAAAGTTTACATAATAGTCATTTAAAAAATTGTCTATGCAATCATGTCTTACATGTTTTCAATTAATTTAATAACAATGAACTAGGATGTAAATCTAGCCAGTAATAAGTTTTAAAGAAGGCAATACTGTGCTAGTTC
>PVLD010021673.1:0-30912 GCA_004027595.1 Dinomys branickii
TGTTATCTTCGAAGTGTGTGTTCAGGCTAACACATACAGATATACACTATTAATCTAATTTCCTGTCTTCGATTATTGCTTAGCATTAAGTGATATAATACAATAGTAGAACCATGTTAGCCCTCCTGCACATATGTATATTCGTGAATATTCCTCTATACATACATACATACATTTTTGTCTTTTTCTTTTCTCCTTAAAGAAATGTTTTTTTTTTTTTTTTTTTGCGTTACTGGGGATCGAACTCAGGACCCTGCGCTTGCTAGGCAAGCTCTTATTCCACTGAGCTGTATCCCCAGCCCGATGGTGGTACTTCTAAAGCGACTTTTAAAGACATTTCTGGTGAATTGTTCCAGTAATGGAGTAGTTAATGACACTGGTCTTGAGGCTCAAGTTTTTGATTAGTGAAACTTTAAGACTAGGCGCCTGCCAGAAAATAGAAAGTTTCCAATAAGAATAAGAAGAATAAGAAGTTTTTCCTTCATATTGACTGGGACTTTGGCCAAAAAGTAATAGGGTGTATTTTTGTTGTTCCCTTTCATAAAAATATATCTAAAGATAGAATTTTAGGAAAGTTTTCTGGGCCGGGATACAGTTCAGTGGCATGGTGCCTACCTGGCAAGTACAAGGTCCTAAGTTCAATACCCAGTACAAAAAAAAAAAAAAAAAGGAAATTTTTGTCTCTCCTTAAAGACCTCCTTGGCAGTTTCTAAGATGCGTAAGTTAGTGATTCATGCATTTTCTATATTGGAATAACCTGGGGAAAATGCCTTGCTCTCACCCTCAGACGTTGTAACTTAATGCTATGACCTAGGCCAAGAAGAGATTTTCAATTGATCTTTTTAATACTGAGATGGTTGTGCAGAAGGACACTGGTTTTGGATTCACATGTAAGGACTCTTGTGTTCCTTATCGAGCTCCCCCCAGGTGCAATCTTCCAAAACTATAATTCTATGTCACGAACAAACAGGGTAGCAACCTTGGGGACTCAAGGCACAAAACATTTGCATCACCACAAGGTCCCTCCCACCTAGCGGGATGGGTGGACCACAGTTTAGGCTTCTAGGTTTCAGCTATTAGGAATAAACCTGCGGTATTCATGTAGTCATAATTTTTTACAAACACACATTTTCATTTTTCTGGGATAAATGCCCTGGAGCAAAAACTTAAGCAGTATGGTAAGGGCGTGTTTAGTTCTTAAAGAATTTACAAAGCTGTTTTCCAGAACGATTGTACCATTTTACATTCTTTCCAGCAATGTATGAGTAATCCGGTTTCTCTGCACCCTGGCGGGCATCTGGTGTTGTAACTATTTCACATTCCAGCCCGTCCAACAGACGTGTAGTAATACCACACTGGGGTTTCATTTGACCTTTCCCCGATACCTAATAATGCTGAACATCTTTTCCTGGCTTATTTGCCACTATCCATCTTTTGCCAATTTTCTAATTGGATTATTTATTTTCTTACCATTGGGTTTTGAGAGTTCTTTGTATATGCTAGATACTAGTCCTTCAGTACACTTGAGCAAATTTTTTCTCCCAGTCTGTAACTTTTATTTTCATGCTCTCCACGGAGTCTTTTTCAGAGCCATAATTTTAAGTTTTGATGTAGTACAATTTATTAATTTTAATATATATATACAGAACAACCATTGAATCAAAGACAAAATCCCTCATGAATAGCTTTCCTGATGAAATTTCCCAACCTGATGAGGATGTCCACTTCTATTCTGTTTCATTGTATTGGCTTTTGAAAGACATTTGTGATTTCAGAGACTCGCCATGGGATTATAGATAAGCTATAGTTTCCAGATATCTGAATTTTGAGACTGCTATTGCTCATCATCAGACCTTGTTCTTGACATTACAGACAAAATCCTCTCAAAGAAAGAGCTTTCTATTTGTGGGAATCTGGAGTTGACAGATATAAGGATAGTTTCTGGATTGTCACACATAGGCCATATAACCCCAGTAAATAAACAGCTCGCTGTGTAAAGAAAAACAAAGGAATTCTTGCCATTATGAGACAAGATCAGGAAAAGACTCAAATACCCCAAATGGAATTACTCTTCATCCATTGAAATGGGTTTACTATTTATCCATTTGAAAAATAAAAGAGAGAGACCATAGGCACACTCCATGGGGATTAAGGCTTACAGGCATCATTATTTAGAATGCCAAACAGGAAGAATTTTGTATAGTTAAAGCAAAAAGTTTTTTTACTGGAGGTTTTCAACCAGACCCCGGACCACCACTTAGCAGAACTGTTGTAAATGTAAGTCAGGCACTAAAGATAAAGATAAATTAGATGAGCTTTGAGAGCCTATGCAATCCTGAATATCTAGGATAGAATGCAGGAATATTCAGAAGTATCCTGGAGAAGAAAACAGGCAGGAATGATAAAGTTTGGGCAAAGCAACACAAAGCATCCATGTAATTGGGAGAGGGCATTTTTATATACTGTTAGATTTATGGAAGTAAGGAAAGACTTCGGAGGGAAGTGATACATGCTCTTGATAAGAGATGTGGAGAAACCAGCTAGCCAGACAGGCTGGACTATTATGCACTAACAAACTATGAAATCTCAGTGGCTTGATACAAGACAAGTTTACTGCACAACTGTGAAAACTACCGTGGACATCCCTAGTCAAGAGCTCTCCTCCAAGAGACAACTCAGTGATCTAGTTCCCTTCCATGTTGCCTCACGACCTTTCAATACACGGCCTCTAAGGTGTGAATAGGTATCTCAGCCTGGACTGTGACATGTATCACTTTTACTCACAACCATAGGCAGAATCAGCTGCACAGACAACATAATCACAAGGGAGGCTGGGAAACAGGGAAGACCATACAGAGACAGTTACATGTGCCTCAAGAAACCAAAGCCCAAAGTGGGACCTTGCTTTACACCGTACTGAGATGTGAATACCTTCTTCCACTTCTCCTACTGCTCAGGATTTCACCCTGAGCCTTGTGTTAGTGTTGACAGAACTAAGGTCAGATTCCTGGTAGGAGGTCCTATAGGATTAAGTGTGGTGGATGACTTGGTCCACATCCACAATTTGGTCCTCAACATTCACTCCACCATCCTCGTCTGCCACCTGGCAGCACGTAACCACTCCCACCAAAACACCTTGGCTACTTGTCATTCTCCATGCCCATTTTCCTGATATCTTTGCTCATACTGTCCCTTACTTAGGCATGAATACCTTCTCCCACTTCTCCAACTCCTCTTTGTCAACTCATTCTTTCATATTTATTCTTTCTTTTCTTCCAGGAACCTTATTCCAAACCCCTGACCCTCATTCCCTAGGTTAGGTAGCCCCTAACATGCACCCACGTTGTCCTATGTAACTATCATTGTAGGTACTTGTCTTACTTTTCTCTCGCTGCTGAGACAAAGTGCTCAACACACAAAGTTAAAGGAGGAAAGTTTTATTTATCTTACACTTTGTGAAGGTTTCAGTCCATAATCAGCTGGCTCCAAAGCAGGGTGGCACATGGCAGAGGGGCAACAGTTCATGATAGTGAAAGACAGCAAAAGCAGCAACAAAGAGAGAAGGGACAAGCCTCTTTCTGTCCCTTATATTGCATGCAGGCTACCTATCCTAGAGCGAGTGGAGCAGTCACACCCTTAATCCCAGCACTGGACCATAAATCAATCCCAAACTCTAGATTCAGCCACATCTGAAAATCCCGCCCCCACGGCTACATGAGGCTTTGGGGGAGACATCTAGACACGAACCATAATAGTGCTAAACACTGAATTTATGGAACCATTTATGGTTCTATACCCCACACTGGGTTATGACCTCCTCGTAAGAATATTTGAATATCTTAAATTAAAATGTACTCAGAATTTTTTGATATACACTTACTGTATTTTAACACATACATATATATATTAAAGTTGAAGTTTTTTTATATGCTGAATAATTTTGAACATATTATATCCTAAAAATTTTGAAAAGTCATTTCAATGGATTCTGGGTCATATTTAAATCCTATGGAATGTTGACTTTTTTTTAACAAGTAATCACCCCAATTAATTGGTTTCAAGCTGCAAGTTCTGACCAACCTTTTGTGAATTGTGGCAGAGGCAACAGGTGTAGTCGCCGCCTAGTGGCAAGTATGTTGTTGGGCTATGGTCTTGCAATAGCAGGCAGAAGCAGGGAAATAACAACACTCAGGATTTGGAGGCAGATTTATTTACGTGGAAGGCATTGATGGGGATTATTCCCAGAATATCAGGTCCTGGTCTCCTGTGGTCTAGGGCTTACATGAGATAAGCAAGCAGGAAATACAGAGGCAGAATGGCTTGTCAACTGGGGATTGGTTTATACAATGTGCGTCACAGTGACCAGCCATTCCTAAGAAACAAGAATAAATGAAATTGCAATAGGAACTATTACACTGGTGGGGGAGGGGCATCTTCTGCTAGCGCCTCTCCCCTAGTTCCTTCTCCAAAGTCTATCCTAAGGTCCTCAAGGTCAGATCCATGCATGCAAAGCTTGAAAATAAGCCCAGGTTCTTAAGTAACTTGGTTGGTAGCTTTCCAGCTGTCCAGTGAAGGAGATCCTCCTGCTGTGTTCTGGTTTCCTGACATTTCCCTCTTTGCTTCTTATCTGCTCTGTATCTCCCAGATATGCCCCTGCTTGGGTGGCTATGGTCACTCACAGAAGCCAGATGGACCTAAGACTCCAACCTTGGCTTTTGCATATGGAGACTGATATTGCTGCAAACGCAGCCAAAGTGTTTGGAAAGGTTTATGAAAGGTTTATCATTCCCATGATGATGCTTTCTCGAGAAGTAACAGTGGCCCCCATGCTGACCTAAACATGGTGGCAAAGAGTCAAGGAAAGAGGCTGGCTCAGTTTCCAGGATGGCAGGTGTGAGCGCACCTGCATGTGAATGGGGCTTGCATGGTCTGAAGTCCCAACTAGTGCCAACAGAGCAGCTCAACTTTCGCACCAGCTGTGGGCTAAAGGGGAAGGGACTTGAAAGCTGTCAACATTAAAACTAGAATCATATTATTACAAGGGCTAAAAATAAGAGGACAAAGAAAAACAGGGGCTTGTGCCACAGGTCTTCCACACAGAAAGGAAGTTTCCTCTCCCTCAGGGATTCAGTGCTCCTGGGTCTCTGGTGCTAAGCTGCTCTGAGCTGTGACTACAGCAGAACTTAGCCAATGAGTGTGTCATGAAATGGACTACAGCTCATCTTTTCCATTCTAGAGTGTGGCTTTGACAGGAGCACAGGACTCAATGGGACCTCTGTGTATGGATGAAATTCCCGGAGGAGAGTCAGGAAGGGCCTGGTGAGTCATGATGTGAGACATCCCAAAGGGACTCTTCTGCTTTTGTGATTCCACAGCGGGGTGAGGAATTCTGAAAAATGATCCTGAGAAGGACAAAATTCCCATCGAGTAGTAAATGGGATCCCTGGTGGTGAGGAAACATGAGCTTCTGAGAACTGGGACCCAGCTCCCTTTGCCCAGAGGCCATATCCATGCAGAAGGCACCCAGCCAAGGAGGGTGTGCACTCTTCTAAATGTTCAGGGACTGACTGCTTTTAGAAGCACCTGACTCTCTAATTCCACAAGAATAAGTCAGTTATCCACTCTGAGTCACTACGGGCCATGTTTTTTTCTGAGTCTGAGTTTCTCCCCCTTTTTTCCTCTAGGGACGCTTCAGCTTCTTGAACAGCAAGTTCTGTCTTGGTTTATCACAGGTGCCAATTGCATTTATGTCAGGAGTCCTCTCTTACGGTGGGTTTGGCTCTACAAGGAGACGATACAATTTTTCATAAATCAACACCAGGTCCAAGGAGCTCCAGGGAACCCTTCAAGTACTTTATCTGTTTGATTTTTGGTGTTTGGGGTTGTGCTATGTAGTCCAGGCAGGCCTTGAACTTGTGACAATTCCATCCCATCACCACAGTGCTGGGGTTACAGATGAGCACCCTCATGCCTTTTATCATTCAAGTACCTTGACAGAGTGAATCTTGTTTTACCTGAGCTTCTTGAGGTCTACTGTAACCTTGAACTTATATGATTATACAAGAATTTTTATCAACAAAGGATTAGTTTGGTCACAGAATCCACTTCCATCCTGAAAGCACAGTGACCTACTGAGGTCATCCTCCAGGCAGGCTATTATTCCACCCGCAGTCACTCCCTAAGGAGTCCACTGAGGAGGCCTTTAACCCTCTGACCACCCGGGCCCGTTGGAAACTTCCTATCTCTGTTTCTTCTGGTTGATCACTGGGAATATCCGTTCCTCTGCGTCTGTCTGGAATCTGTGAATATGGAAGAGGATGGAACTTCTGTGGTTTGTGCTTTTTGTTATTCCATTTATTTCTTTTCCCAGATGCAGAGGCAGGGAGATTAGAATCATAAATTCATCCCGAAGCACTGTGAGTCCCCTTGCATGGTAGCAAGTCCTCCCTTGTAAAAATTGCCCAAATAAACCACATTTGTTGTAGAAAAATTAGGAGAAAGAGAGGAAAATAAAAATGGACGAGCTCCCTGGGTTTCTCCAGTAGAGATCAGGCTCCCCTCCTCGGTCTTCCTGAGCCCCAGCTCCTGCCTGTCATCCACTGTCCCTCCCCACATCTCGACGTGGTCTCTAGGAGCCAGCACTTTGAGCTGATTTAAGGAAAATTTTCTTCTAAAGTACAAAAGAAATGGAGCACAGTATTTTAAAGAACAATTCATGCCTGCTCCACCCTCTTCTGAGGAAGCGTTGCCTCGCTGCATTGGCCTGTTCTTGGAGACGCTCCCTCCGGCCAGCCTCAGTCCTTCTGCATCTTCACTCCTGGGTCACTCAGCTTTCACGGCTGACTTTTAGCCCCCTGTGCTTAGCCAGTCTGTCCCACCTCTCACCTCTGTAACAGGTTTCCTTTTCTTGAACATTCTTGCTTCTATAAACTCCATTTGTGTGCAGCACACACAAACCTCAATCAAAAACTTCAGGAATGTGAGAAGTGTAATACTCTTTGTTTTGTTATAACTAACGTATTTTACCACATCAAACCCCCACTGCATCAATAGCAGGCCTTTCACCTGTCAATGTGGCGTTTGCGTACACACGCACCCTTGGAGGGCTCACCTGGTTTCCACCACTTTCTGCTCATGCAGGCACCCCTGCTCTTTCCTAGACTTTAGTCTGACTGCCCAGGTCACTGCTAAGTCATCTCTGGGCCCAGGCTCCCACAGCCCCACTCTCAGCTCAATGCTTTACTCCTTTGAGGTGCAAAGGTTGGATCTTCTCTTCCCATGAGAAGCTGCACCAAGGGAAAGCCTCAGGTACAACTCTAAGGCAGAGGTCTCTGAGCGCTGTTTCAGGCCTGTGTGTGGGGCCCGCAACATCATTCTCAGGTCTCATGCAACGTGCAAATTTGGGGCTGGACACTGGGAAAATGAACCTCCTCTTTCATGGGCCTACAAAAGGCTGGTAACCCCAGAGGAAAGAGCACCTCCTGCTGAATGCACTTAGCCCCTGCACTGGGGTTGGGCAGGACGCTGCATGGAATTGTTTACCACATGGCTGTGGCACCCACAGTCTGGGGCCAGAAAGCCACTGCTTTTACCCCAGCCGCAGATGCAGTGGCTTCTACAAAATAGACTCTGACCTTCATGCACCTGTGTGCAGGCCCCACAGTTTAAAACATTGTGCTCCATTTCTTTTGTAGTTTAGGAGAAAATTTTCCTCAAATCAACTCAAAGTGCTGGCTCCTAGAGACCACGTCGAGATGTGGGGAAGGACAGCAGTGAAAGGCAGGAGCTGGGGCTCAGAAAGACTGAGGAGGGGAGCCTGATCTCTACTGGAGAAACCCAGATGTGGAGAAGGACAGGATTAGGATCCAGGCAGAGGAAAGTCAAGAGGGCAGGGCATATGGCACCAGCGAAAAGAGAAACTGGCGACAAAGAACCAAGACCGGAGAAAGCTATGGCTTTGAGTCCCTAGAGCACACAGCATTGTCCTGTTAGACTTTATAAGACCTGAATTCAAAAGTACACTTAACAATTTCAAGTTACCAAGTTCACTGAACCTGAGGGCAGGACCCTTTTCTGAACACAGTGCCCTAAACATCTGCACTGGCTAGGTGTCTGCACCTCGTGCCTGAACACACAAGGGCCAAGAAGGACACTCATGATTTCTCTACCTGCACTGCACCATCTCTTCCTTGATGCCGTGACATAAGAATAGTTCCAACTGTTGGCCAGAGCCAGACGTAGTGGTGCACACCTGTAATCCCCGCAATCAGGAGGCTGAGGCAGGAGGCTTACCTTGAGTTTGAGGCCAGCCTGCACTGCATAGTCAACTCAAGATTAGCCTGAACTACATAGAGAGACTCTGTCTCAAAAGACCAAACCCAAGAAAACAAAACCACCAACTGCTGTCTGGAGTCAGAGCTGGGCAGAGAATGTAGGGGCAACTCCTGAAGTAATAGCAATGACAGGAAAGCAAAAACACTAAATTTAAAAAATATTTTTGTATCACCCAAGCATCAGCTGGCTATAGCACTTGTGACTCCTGGGTATTGTCTGGCAACTGACTCACCAGTAGACTCACCTGTGGAATCGCAGAGCCCCCTCCTCAACCTCTACCCCCTTCCCAGGCTGCACTTTGAACTCTTGCTCATGTCTTTGCTGTGTGGTCCTTAACTTCTGGAACCGAGGCAGAACAGTTGTGAGGGTTTATGCCACCTGGCCAACCCCTTTCAGTTTTATGCTTAAATACAAACAATGATTTCAAAGTGTATCATCCAAGGCCAGGGATGTAGCTCAGCGGTGCAGCACCTGCCTGCCAAGCATGAGGCCCTGAGTTCAATTCCCAGTACCAAAAAAGAAAATAGTAAAAAAGAAAAAAAAAAAAGACCCCCAAAAAAAGCCCCTTAAAAACAAAGTGTAGCATCCAGAACCACTTGGGAACTTGTTAAAAATGCAAGATTTCAGGCCCAACCAAATCTGAAACTCTGCCTGGGGCTCAGCAATCTTTTTTTTTTTTTTTCAGTACTGGGGATCGAACTCAGGACCCTGCGCTTGCTAGGCAAGTGGGGCTCAGCAATCTGAGTTTTGTCTCCAGCAATTCTGATGCACAGAAAGCTTAAGAACCACTGCTCTCAACTTCACTACATGGGAGACACACTTCAGGATTCTTCAGTAAATTTTCATTTAAAAGCTGATAAAACAAATAGGGAACTGGGGGGCTGGCAGTTCAGAGCATTCTAAGGAGAGTTGGCAACTCCGACATCTATCCACAAACCACCTATGTGGAATTCCTGCATTAGAAATTTGTTTCTTTGGTGCCTTTTCACTGTTCTCTTTTAAAGGTGATGGTTCTGTGTATTAAACTCACAGGAGAAGACCCACGCTATCTGCCATGTTCTGCTTACCATCATCTAGGAAGGGAGAGAGAGGACACAGCAAAGGGGAACAGCTAAGGAAAGATGAGCACTGCCTAAGGTCCCAGTGTCAGAAAGGCTGGTATTTCTAGAGCTTACAGCATCCCTAGAGCAATGCGGGCCCTATATATCAATTTTAAAATAAAGTGAAGTAGAGAGAATGGAAGAGTGGTTTCAGAGATGAAAGAGATACATGGTAGATGAGACATCAGTTCATATGCTGTCAATATTAGCTATAATGTTAGGTTTATTAAACTGTTTTCAAATAAAATGTGGGTGCCCCTGATATGTAAGACATTGTATCAATTAGAATTTAATCGCAAGTCACCAAAAAACCACTCTGAGCTGGTTAAACTCATAAACAAAAAGGTAATCTTTTGGCTTTTGTAATAATAAAACGTTTAGAAAGTCAACTTCCGGGCATTTTCGCCCGCATCTCAGCTCTGAGACTCGGTCCTTTCTCCAGCGACCAGGGCCGACCGGCAACAACAAATGAGTAGCGCAACCCCTCTCCTCTGGTAAGGCCTACACCTGGGTTCTGCTCCACACCTTAGAGTTAGGAAGGAGCTCCAACTGGGAGGTCCTGTCCCTGTTGGTGGTTGAGACCTGCAGGGTGGAATCAGCCTCAGGCTCTGGGGTCTTCGGGGTTGGGAGGAGAGCCCTGCTCCCCCCTGACCAGGTACCTGAGGATCCAGAAGCAGAAGCCACTGCCTAACCACCATAGGATTCAAGGCTGAGGCCCACATGCTTTCTGTCCACACACTGGACACCCTAGTACCGAAGCCCAGAACTCCCCCACTATCACAGGTGTAGTCTGAGCTGTGCAACCCAGCAATTGCCTAGGGTCCCTGGGCCCAGTGGTCCACAGTCTGCTACCACCCTGGGTTTAGTTTGACATTCAGGTAAACTAGGGTCCCTAGAGTCCTTTGTGAGCTGCCTGGGTAGCTCAGGACTAGTCATCTGACATTCAAAATGACAAGACAAAGGGGCAAAATGCAGTCTCAGAACACAACTCCACCCAGAACAAGTACAGGACACAATGACATGGGAGAACTAGGAAACCACATACCTAAAATTTCTGAAATGATCACATCTAAAGTAAAGAAACAACTCCACCAGGCCATAGAAGAGATTAAGTCTGAAATAATCTCTCAGGCAAAAAATGAAATGAAAATAATAATGGAAGAAATGCTTCACACATACAGAGAAGAAACAGATAAAAGACTAGAAGATCAAAGGTAACAACTGGAAAGGTTACATGAGCAATTCAGGAATGAATTAGAACACATGAAACAGTGTCAAAGAGATTTCCAGGAAACGAAAACTGCCATTGAAAGCTTGCAAAACTGCTTGAATGAATCCGAAGATAGAATTTCAGATCTTGAAGACAGCATGACAGCTAACGTTTGTGAAAGGAAGGATCTCTTAAAGTCAACAAGGAGCCAGGAGAAATCAATCCAACAGCTGCAAGATGAAGCAAAGAGAAATAATGTGTGAGTAATAGGAATCAGTGAAACAGCAGGAGGCAACACAAATGACATAAAAAGAATATTTGGAGAAATAATAGCATAAAATTTCCCAAGCATGGTAAAAGATACTGATGTGCAGGTAAATGAAGCATACAGAACTTCAATAAGCCACAACCCAAATAAAACCACCCCTAGACATATAATAGTCAAGATCCCAGAGACACAGCAAAACAACACAATATTAAAAGCTGCTAGAGAAAAGAAACAGATTACCTATAAAGGAAAGCCCATCCGAATCACAGCAGACTTCTCAACAGAAACCATGAAGTCAAGAAGAGCTTGGAGCAAGGTATTACAGATTCTGAGACAAAACAGCTTCCAACATAGACTGCTGTATCCGACAAAACTATCCTTCAAATTCAGTGGAGAAATAAAATATTTTCATGACAAAGAACAACTGAAAAACTTCATGTGTGCCAAACCAACATTACAAAAAATATTGAAAGATATTCTAGACAGAGAAAAAAGTGACTTCAATCTCAAGAACAACAATAGAAAGGAACTCTTAAGCAGAACAAGAAATTAAACAGCAAAAGTAGGAAAGCAACATTAAGTAAATAGCATGACAAGAATAAGCCAACGTATAATAGTTATAACCATCAATGTAAATGGCCTCAATTCACCAGTCAAAAGAAACAGACTGGCAGAGTGGATTAAGAGACAGAATCCCACAATATGCTGTATACAGGAAACACACTTCACTCCAAAGGAAATCCACAGACTGAAAGTCAAAAGCTGAAAAACAATCCTCCATGCAACAGGTTCCCAGAAAAAAGCAGAGGTAGTTGTTATGTTTGCAGACAATGTGAACTTCAAACTGATAACAATCAAAAGAGACAAGAAGGCCACCATATACCAGTAAGGGGAAAACTGCAACAGGAAGAGATAACAATCCTAAACATGTATGCACCAAATACTGGAGCACCAAACTATGTAAGGCAAATCTTAACGGACATAAAAAAAAAACAAATAAACAATAACACTATTGTAATAGGGGACCTAATACCCCTTTGACGCAAAGAGACAGGTCAACTGGACTAAAACTCAGCAAAGATATAACAGACCTGAACCAAATGTGTGAACAAATGGACTTAGTAGATATTTACAGAGTGTTCCACCCCACAACACCAGAATACACATTTTTCTCAGCTGCACATGGGACTTTCTCTAAAATAGACCACATTCTAGCCCACAGAGCATACCTACCTAAATGCAAAAGGATTGAAATTATCCCATGCATATTATCTGACCACAGTGCAATGAAATTGGAAATTAATGACAAAGGGAATTCCAAAAACTCCATAAACACTTGGAAATTAGACAACAACCTCCTGAATAACCAAGAGATCACAGAAGAAATTAAAGAAGAAATTTTTAAAAACCTACAAACAAATGAAAATACAAATATAACTTATAGGAATCTGTGGGATACAATGAAAGCAGTCTTCAGAGGGAAATTTATAGTGATGAACTCACACATAAAGAAAACAGAAAGAGAACAAATAAATAGCCTAATGCTGCGTCTCAAACTTTTAGAAAAAGAAGAACAAGTCAAGCCCAAAGAAGGGAGGATATTATAAAGCTTAGGGCAGAAATTAATGCAATTGAGACAAAGAAAACTCTACAAAAAATAAGTGAATTAAAGAGTTGGTTCTTTGAAAGAGTAAATAAAATTGATAAACCTCTAGCCAACCTTATCAAAAAAAGAAAGGAAATAACTCAAATTCATGCAATAAGGAATGAAAAGGATGAAATCACTACAGATCCTACAGAAATTCAAAAGATCATTAATACCTACTTTGAGAATCTTTAATAAGATAGAAAACTCAGAAGAAATGGACAGATTCCTAGAAATTTATGAATTACTGAAATTGAAACAGGAAGATATAAAAACCCTGAACAACCCAATATCAATTAATGAGATTGAATATGTCATTAAAAACTTACCAACAAAGAAAAGCCCAGGCCCTGATGGATCCACTGCAGAATTTTACAAAACATTCAGTGAAGATTTAATGCCAACACTCCTCAAACTCTTCAGTGAAATTGAAAAGGAAGCAATTCTCTCTAACTCATTTCTGGAGGCAAGTATTATACTAATACCAAAACCAGAGAAGGACCCAACCAAGAAAGGAACTATAGGCCAATCTCCCTAATGAACATAGATGCAAAGATACACAATAAAATACTAGCAAATAGAATACAGTGAAGCATAAGGAAAATTATACACCATGACCAGCTTGGATTTATTCCAGGAATGTGGGGATGGTTCAATATTTGCAAATCAATTAATGTAATATACCATATCAATAGAGCCAAAGACAAAAACCACATGATCATCTCAATAGATGTGGAAAAAGCTTTTGATAAAGTCCAACATGCATTCATGTTAAAAACCCTAGAAAAAATAGGAATAGATGGCCTCTACCTCAATCTGATCAAAGCCATCTATGACAAACCAACAGCCAACATCATACTAAATGGACAAAAACTGAAAGCTTTCACTTTAAAGACAGGAACAAGACAAGGATGTCCACTGTCACCACTACTATTGAACATAGTTCTGGAAGCACTAGCCAGAGCAATCAGACAGGAGAGAGAAATAAAAGGAATAAGGATAGGAAAGGAAGAAGTAAAACTATCACTATTTGCAGATGACATGATACTTTACATGGAAGACCCCAAAAACTCCACAAGAAGACTCCTTCAATTAATTGACAAATTCAGCAGAGTAGCTGGACACAAAGTCAACACCCAAAAATCAATAGCATTCCTATAGACAAACAACAAACAAACTGAGAGAGAAATTAAGAAAACCATACTGTTTACAATAGCATCCAAGAAATTGAAATATTTAGGAATCAATCTAACAAAAGAAGTAAAATATCTATTCAATGAAAACTACAGTACTCTAAAAAAAAGATCAAAGAGGATTTCAGTAAATGGAAAAACATTCCCTGCTCATGGTTAGGAAGAACCAACGTTGTGAAAATGGCCATACTACCAAAATTGTTGTACAGATTCAATGCAATTCCCATTAAACTACCATCAGCATATCTCACAGATCTAGAGAAAACATGCCTTAAATTCATCTGGAACCAGAAGAGACCCAGAATAGCAAAAGCAATACCAGGCCACAAGGTCAAGTCAGGTGGAATCACAATCCCTGACCTGAAATTATACTACAAAGCTACTGTAATAAAATCAACCTGGTACTGGCTCAAAAACAGACCTGAGGATCAATGGAGTAGACTGGAAGATACAGCCACAACCACAAAGACACTCAGCCACTTAATCTTTGACAAAGGGGCCAAACAAGCTCACTGGAAGAAAGATAGCCTCTTCAATAAATGGTGCTGGAGAAATTGGCTTGTCTCTTGCCGAAGACTGAAAATAGACCCAAGCCTATCACCATGCACCAAACTCAAGTCAAAATGGATCACAGATCTCAATATTAAAACAGAAACACTAAACCTATTGGAAGAGAAAGTAGGTAAAAATCTTGAAGACATAGGAGTAGGCAGAGAGTTCATGAACAAAAATCAAACTGCAAGGGAAACACTTCAAAGAATCAATAACTGGGACCCCATCTTACTGAAAAGTTTTTGCACATCTAAAGAAATCACCAGCAGAGTAAAAAGAAAACCTACAGATTGGGGGAAAATCCTAACTGGCTGTCCCTTAGACAAAGGCCTTCTATCTAGAACATACAAAGAATTAAAAAACACGAACCTGTCCAAATTCAAAGACCCAATCCAGAAATGGGCATCTGAGATGAATACACACTTCTCAGATAAAGAAATACAAATGGCAGATAAATATATGAGAAAATGTTCTATATCTTTAGTCATTCGAGAAATGCAAATAAAAACAACATTGAGATTTCATCTCACCCCAGTAAGATTGGCCAGCATCAAGAAATCATCCAATAACAAATGCTGGCGAGGCTGTGGAGAAATAGGAACTCTTCTGCACTGCTGGTGGGAATGCAGACTGGTGAAACCACTGTGGAGATCGGTTTGGAGATTCCTCAGCAAGCTAAGTCTGGAGGTCCCATTCAACCCAGCTATTCCCCTTGTGAGTATTTTCCCAGAAGATCTGAAAACATCATATCACCGTGATATATGTACACCCATGTTTATAGCAGCACAATTTGTAATAGCTAAATCGTGGAAGCAACCCAAATGTCCATCCTCAGAGGACTGGATTAAAAAACTGTGGCATTTTTACACAATGGAATATTATTCAGCTATAAAGAAGGACATACTAGAGGCTTTTATAGGCAAATGGTCACGTTAGAGACCATACTCATAAGTGAGGTAAATCAGATGTGCATGTGCAAGAAGCATATTGTATCATTAGTGTAGGAACCAGGAAGTGGGAATATAAATTGGGAGGTATGAAGGGAGACTGCTCAGAAGTAAAGAGCAATTGGGATGAAGGGAAGGAGAAAACGAAGAAGGGGATAGCTGTGTAAGCATGTATATATGTGCGGGATGGCTAACATGATTGCACTATTGTCTCATGTCGTTTTGATGTAAGGAACAATCAGTGATTGGTTGTTTAATCAATCTTGTATGTCTATTTGTATTATCCTGAGCATACACTTTGAAGTCATCAATGTGTAATACAACCATTGTTAATCCCCTGCCACCTTATCTGTTGTTCAGTTTTTGTACTTGTTCTTGTGCTACTGTGTGTCTGTTTGTTAATGTTTTCGTTCTTTTACTTTTAAAATAAAAAAAAAAAGAAAGTCAACTTCCAACTTCCAAAACAGCTTGACCAGCACTCAGAAGAGGCCAAAAGAACTCAGTTATTCATTTCACTGTCTGCTGTTTGGGGCATTGGCTTCATTTTCAGACCACATGGTGACAAGATGGCACCCTAACCCCACCCAGCATAGCTTCACAGTTCAAGCCTGGATTTGAGGGAAAACCGAAGACTCCCACCAAACCTCCAAAGTGAGACAGATTAGCTCTGACTTGCCTCCCTTGAATTATGTCTGTACCTGTCCCTGATGCAGTCACTGACCACAGGAGAAAGTATCCCTGGAATGGGTGGAGAGGGAGATATTGTACCATCAACTTGACAAAAGCCACAGGGACTGAAAGTGGGGAGGGCCGGCTTCCCCACAAACACTGGAGGCTGTTACTGGAAACAGTAAATGGATAGAAGCCACACACATCCACCACAAGGACTTCAGTGCCAATGTTCAGCAATTCTGTGAGGTCCAGCCACAGCCCAGAGTGCTGGCACGGACGTGCACACCCACCAGATTCCCTCTGGACAGCGTAGGAATCAGGATTATAGGGAAGGACTCTTGACTCTGCTTAGGACAGCAGCGCCCCCTTCAGCAGTGCTGGCCGGGAAGGGTGTCTGTCTGTCAGGCCAACCAGCCTAACTCCTCGATTCCCGTGAGAGAGACCTACAAAATTATTCCATACCCCTGCCTACTCCCTCCACGCCCTGTTCACCCCATCTGTCCTCCGTGTACAGCACGTCCTTCTCTCATTTGACGCCATCTCCCCTCTGACTCTGCTGTCTCCCGCTGGTTCTCCCTCTTTTCAGGCTCACTCTCCACCCCCAGCCCCCAATCTCTATCCCCTTTCTGGATCTCTCCATGTCTGTCTCATTCTTTCTGGCCCTTAAGGACCTACCTGTCACTTTCTCTCCCTACCAGCTGCATTCTTTGTGTCTGTCTCCCTTTCTCTGCCTGCTTTTATCTCTTGCCTGCTTGCTTTTTCCAATCAACAGTTCCCACTACTCCAGACAGGACTCTAAAAATGTGCACAAGTCCTGCTTGTTTCAAATGTTTATCAGCAGACAGACCAACAATTTATAAGGATACAGAAGAGACCCTGAAGGGAGACTCAGGAAAAGGAAGCAGTTATTTAGGCCCCAAACTACACAGCACCCATACACATTACAGTCATAAACCACCTTTCGGTAGCCACTGAGCTTCTCCATCACAATTAAAGTTAGGTTTGGTTGAAGTTCTGTTTTGTTTAGTTCAACTTTTCTTCACTGAACAGCTGCTACATGGACAAAACAGTTTGGATATCTGTAGCTGTATACAGTTTTGGTGCTGCAGCCTACCAGTCTACGAAAGGGACCTTGAGCTAAGATTACCGTAGTGTGTCCTTGAGAATCCCACCCTGTGCGAGATCAGCCCTTATTTCCTCTGTGGTCATTGTGCAAGTTCTGCTTCTTTGTGGCTAAACACATCTCTGGTGCCCCACTCCATGAAAGTAACATGAGCCTTTCTTAGCACTAATCTACAATTTCCAAGTCAGCAGGAGACACTGATGGGTTATAAAAATAGAATGAGGCAGTAAGGGACATCTATATCCAACAGGTTTTGCAGCTAGACTTTATTTTCATGTGGCTTGTAAAATTTATTTTACATTCTATACCAGGGACTCGTCCAGCCTTGATCAGAGTCGGTCTTTATTTACACATCTCCTCATTTTCACAGATCAGTACATTGGCTTCTGCAGTCACTAGCATATCCTTGTATTACTATAGTGTAAATATAGATTATGAAATCATAGACTTTATTTAATGAATTTTTGCTTTCCAACGTCGACACTTACGTGTTATAATACAGTAAACAAATTAATTCCTCTGAGTCAAAATTTTCATGTTAGTAAAATAACATGATACATAGCACAGGTGCTAATTAAATATGTTCACGAGATTAAGGGTGGAAATTCCCACAGAGTTATCATGTCAGTGCTCAAAAAGTTTTGGATTTTAGATTTTGGAATTTTAGATTAGGAATGTTTAACCTGCCCTGCAAACTAGGCTAAACTAAAAGTCCGTACCTTCAAAAAGTAATTTTTAACTTCAAAAGACACACCACAAATAAAAAGCAATGTTTTATAACACAAGATAAAAACTTATCTCTCTTGGAAGTTGATTACTTTAAGTACACACCATGCCACTGTTAATTTTCTGCTGATTATCAGCTCTCCCGCAGGCCGTAATGAGTGTTCTAAGAAGAGGAACAGCAGTTAAGAAGAGGAAGTTTGCAATAATGTGGGAAGTTGGCTGAAAAATCCTCTGCTAAGGAAATCATTGCAGTAGTCAACATTGCTAACAAAAGCACATCAAGCTGACAGAAAAAATTTGAACAACCTTTCTGCTCAGCAGGATATGGTGTTTGTTTTCTCCACATTGATGAATTTAATGTTAGAGGTGCTGAGGCACTCTTGTGAGTAGCAACATGTCAATATATGTAAAAGCCTTGCTGAATTCATACTCAGACACTGCTAGATAAATTCTCAATCTATTGCATAGGGTTGGACACTTTTTCCCAGATTTATTGAGATATAATTGACAAATAAAATGATATATACTTAACATGCACAACATGGTGTTTTGATACAGGCACACATAGTGAAATGATTACTATATTCAAGCTAACCAACACTTCCATCTCTTTGCAGAGTTGCCATTTTCCTTCTTGTGGGGAGAGCATTTCAAGTGTCCTCTCCCAGGTTTCTAGTATGAACACCAAGGTCCTCACCACAGTCTTCATGCTGTGCTTTGGGAATCCAGAGTGGATTTACCCTGCATTACTGAAGCTGTATGCTTCAAGTAACACCTTCCCTCTCCCCTCTCCCCAGCCCATAACAACCAGCAATTTAGTCTACCTGGCTTCTGGGACAGAGTGTTTAATCTAAGAGAGGGCAGGAGGAGGGAAGAAGGAGAATATTATCTGAGTATATACCTACCTCTAAGAATTTCTTCCGTGTTGGATGGTACTGCTGACACCCTCCAGCAATGACATGTGTGTCCGTGTTTTTGCTTCGCTCTCTTCATTACTTGCTCCCAGTCCAGAGAACACATGTAACCAGAGAGGAGCCAACTCAGAGGACCCATGAAGATGAGGACCTAAACCCTTTCTCTGCAGAGAGCTGCTGTGGACTCAGGTCCACTCCCTGCACCTCTGCTTCTCAGCATCACTCTCTGGATCTTCACGGTGACAGGCTTTCCTTAACAGACACATACTCAAGTCTGTCCTGCTGCCTGCTCAACCGGCCTGCTCTCAAACTGACAGCAGCACCCAGCCTTGGCAGCCAGTCTAGTGGGAAAAGAGTTGGAGCCAGAAGGCCAGGGTTTAAGCCTTGATTTTATCCTTTATCTTCTATATGATACTAAGCAAGCACACCTCTTTAAGCCTTGGGTTTCTCATTATAAAATAAAGGGTATGCTATTCATCTGTTTCTGCTGCTGTAACAACCCTGGCACTTCATAGAGGAAAGAGATATAAATATTTAGTTCTTTGTTTTGCAGGCTTAACGTCCAAAAGTGGGCGGCCTCATCTGTGTCACAACAGGTCAGAGAGGCAGGAAGAACCATGGGCTGTGTGCAGAAGTGGTCAAGCCAAGGAGCAGCCTTGCTCAATAACAACCCTCTGTCTGTCCTCAGACCTGACCAGTCCACAAGAACTGGCAATAAGTGGCTTAACATGCACATCCCAGCTGTATTCTTCCCTACTGGAGGTGACACCCGCTATGGTCAAACCACCTTCCCCCAGGCCCCAGTTATTGAAGATTCCAGCACTGCTCAACACTGCCATGCGGAAGGCCAAGTCTCTCTCACTTGAAGCTTTGGGGGACAACTCATGGAGAATGCAGCAGATGCCGATTCATCCACTGCACAGAATTACAAAGGCCTAATGCAGTACGCGGTTATGGCCCGGTGTGCAGGCACCCAAGGCTGTGTTCTTAGCACTCTGAATCTTTAAGTTTGAAAACAGCACACTTAATGGAAGGAGTTTGTAAGTGAGGACTGAATGAGCCAAACAAACTTTTCCTACAAACCTTAGTCTGTAAACCTTCCAGCACCCAACCAGCCCCTCCAGGAGGCAGCGTGGAATATGCCAAGAAGAAAGGCAGCTCTCCCAGCGCGTCAGCTTGCTCTTTTCTCCCTTCTTCCAGCCGTGGGCTCCAAACCATGGATTACAAAGACAGGGCTGGGCTTTGCAGAGAATGAAGTCTGGTGGCCAACAATCAGGTCCTTTCGCTGCATCAAACCCAAGGAAGGGTGGAGAGCTGCGTTTGGTTGCAGAGAGGCCTCTGGGTGCGGCCTGTGCTGGATGGTGGCAGAGCGTTGCATGGGTGTCGGGCACCACAGCTACACCTCCGCCACCAGCTTGCGAACTCTGGCCTCCCAAACAGCAGCCAAGCCCGAGATCAGTGCTTCCCAGTGAGCAGTAAAAACAGACACAACGAGAAGTGGCTTTCCAGATGCTCTGGCTCAGAGAGCAAAGACAGTACAAGCAAGATTTTCATCATTAGTCGTTCTAAAGTGTTCATGATGTTCCAAGGAGACGAAAGGTGAGGATCTCTCAGCCCTCCTAACTTTACCCACTTTACCTCATCCATCTCCATCGCATGTGGAAAAGAGTTTACATTCGCCACGTGTGCTGGCTCATTCCTATATTCCCAGCACTCCAGGAGGCTGAGGCAGGACGGTCATAAATCCCAACCCGGCCTGGGCAGTCTAGCAACTTAGTGAGACTCTGTCTCAAAATGCCACTACTGCTACTGATTAATAATGATGATGATGATGATGAAGGGGCTGGGGTTGTAACCTAGTGCCAAAGTCCTGGGTTCACGCGCCAGTACTGAAAAGGCAGAAAAAGAAAAACGTGTTCACACTGACACATATAAATTCCTCAAAGAACGCCCACATTTCGGAGTGCGCTTATCTCTGAAATGCAGAGGCAGCAGCGCTGCTCATTCTTCCTACCGTGAAGAAGCTGAGGGAGGCGGCATCAAGGCGTTTTGAGGCAGGTTAGATGTTGCTAGATGCCTAATAATGTGGAAACTGAGGGCTGGAAAAATTAAGAAATGTATTCAAGGTCGCATAACAAATATTTGGTGAAAACAACATTCTAACCAAAGCCAGGCTCGTTTTTTCCACCAGTTCATCTCCCAGAACAAAAATGGAGAAAAGCGTAGCCCTGACGGTCTGTGTAGTTCCTACTTTGGTAAACTGGCAAAACACAGGGAGCTCGCTTTAAAATCGATCAGTCCGGGTTGTTCCCCAGTAAAAGGCAGGGCTGACTGGTGGAAACCCTGAAAAAGGGAGCCCTGCTGATATTTGGAAATGAACAGGCTTTTCAGTCGGTCCCAGCGGGTCCACTTCTGATGTTCCATTGAAATCTCTGAGAAGGCAAGGAAATGCCACCATTTATTTATCAAACCATGAGACCTGCTGAGGGGGACAAGAGAGCTTTTCATTAAACAGTGAGCGCCCACTCATTCTTGCTCGTGAGCTTGCGGGGACCAGCTGGGGTGTGCGCGTTAAGCCACTTATTGCCAATACCTGAAGCTGGTGAGTAAATACTCTCACTGGACCGAGTGCTCACTAGACTAACTTTCTACTCTTTCACGTACTAAAGATGTCAAATTTACATAACAAAGACTTGTTTTGTTTCTTTTTTATTTTCCCATTATGTACCGAAGTATGATTTACAGGCAGTGATCTAACAAATCTTAAGCACAGAGGTGGATGAGTCTCAGCAGTGGGATACAATGTTCTCATTAAGATAAGAGCGTGGCCATAACTCCACCCCAGTCGCTCCCTGCGCACTCCCAGCCCACTGATTACCACGGATCATTGGCCCTAGTTGGTTTTGCCTGGCCCAGAATTTCTTTTTGTTTTGTTTTGTTTTCAAAGACCTTCCTCATGTATTATAGACACAAACAAAATACATATACTCAAGGCCCGAAGTAGCTGTCTTGTGCTTTTTTGAATTAAAGAAAAAATCATAATGGATGCAGAGCTTCAGTGCTCCCAAGGTGTCATGCACATAAATCGCTGGCCTCTTTTGGAACAAACAATTATCTGAAATTTTACCTCTCAGGTTCCAAGTATGTTATTGTTGTTGGTAGAGCAATTTTACTGTAAAAGCCTCCTCACCTAGGGGAGATCTGGGGATTTTTTTCGTATTTTATTCATCTCTTTCATTTGGCTTCAAATAAAGTAAAGGCTTGACAACATTCAAATTTTACTGAACTTTGTGTTGATCTCAGGTATGGGACTTTGCTCTTCAGAATCTTTCCTTGGGGGAACTATTTCTGAAGCTCTTTGTAGGCAATGACGGGTTAGCCATTCATTGGTTCTCATGGCTTTGCAGTAGGGGCAGGGCCTTTCCCATATTTGGTAACTTCCCAGCTTCTGGTGCCTCAAAGAGACTTTTCTCCTTTGAAGGCTGTCTAGTGAGGCTTGGTGTTCACTTTCATTCTCCTTCCACGAAGAGGCTACCGAGTTAGATTCTTCACTGCCACACTCGGCGGTTTCACTGTCTTGTAGAACCGGGTTTACCTTGTGGACGTCAAAATGGTGCCTCACTCGTCTTTGCTCAAGAAAGTATTGACCGAAGCTACTTCTGAGTCAGCGATGGGGAAAAGTTGATCCTGCTTTGCTTTCTTCGTTATCTATGAAGAGTCCCAGCAACCACCCTTGCTGTGCCGCTGATGGGAATGTTCTTGGCTTGCTTCAGTAACTGGAGCACCTGTCCCACTGTCTTCATCCTGTTTATTCTCAGACACTTGCTTACAAACAGAGCACTGAACCACACCACATGCTCTCTGGAAGTCCAGGCATTCAGGGTTTGATGACCCCAAAGAGCTGAGACACAAACAAGGGAGCAAGGGAGGATAGCCCAGGCCCCTGGAGGGGTCTTCATGATAAAATGGTCAGTGAGCAAATTTAAACTTTGGGGGCGTATAGGGAAAGGAACTCACGACCTCAGGCTCACCAGGCGAGTGCTTATGCCCCTGAGCTATATCCTCGGCCTCTAGAGCTTCTTATAAATGGAATCAGACAATACATATCCTATTGCTTCCAGCTTTTCTCCCTCAGTATAATAGCACTGAGACTCATCCACATGGTTTGTGTATCAGGAGCTGTATTTCTGTTACTGCCGAGTAACATTCCATAGAATAAATACACCCAATTTGTTTCTTCATTCTGCTGACCTATCCTGGTTGTTGAGGCCAAAGCTGGAGAAAGAAAAGAATAAGGTAAAAGTTTCTGTTGGTTGTTCCTTTTGGCAGGGAGGTGTCTGGCTTGGGTTTGCGTTTTGGTTTTGGTGTTGAGGATGAAATGTAGAGCCTCCTCCCCACCTGATAAAGTTCTTTTGCAACATAATTTTCTTTCTAAAATATTCGATGGTATTAGCAGAGCTGCTCTGAACATCAATGTACAAGTCTTTTCTGTGTTCAAATGTTTTCATTTCTCCTGTGTAAATATCTAGAAGTGTGTTTGCTAGGGCATAGGGGAGGCACGTGTTTAACCTTGTGAGAAACTGCCAGACGTATTTCCAATGCAGTTACACAATTTCCCATGCCCACCAGTGCTGGATGAGAGCTCTTCTGGCCCCTCATCTTGCCAATATTTGGTACTATCAGTAGTGATATCTTATCAGGGCTTTAATTTTCATTTATGCTTCTGCTCTTCCTCCTCCTCCTCCTTCTCCTTCTTTGAGACAGGATCTTACTATGTAGTACAGGTTAGCCTTGAACTCATGGCACTCCTCCTGCCTCAGCCTCCCAAATGCTGGGATTGCAGGTGTGCACCACCATGCCCAGCCAATTTTCATTTCTTTAGTTACTAAAGGAGTCGTGCACCTTTTCACATGCTCATCGGTACATTTTCCCCTGACTGGTACCTAATCAGCTGCTTGCCCACCTGTTTCTCATCTTTGTTTTTGTTCTGTGATACCAGAGATAGCACACTAGGCCTTGCACGTACAAGACAAGCACTCTAACTCTGACCTACACCCCCAGCCCTACCCACTGGGTTTTTCAACTTAAAAATCATATAATCTCAACATCCAGCCATTACCCTAATTGATATTTTGCACTTTACACATTTACTTATTTATATGAATGTGATTCTTAAAAGATGGATACATGTTGTTATAAACCTTTGTGTAACCTTTTCCCACTTAGTAATTGATCACAGATTTCTAAGGTCACAATTATCCTTCCCTCTCAGTCTATATTCTCATCTGCCAGTTTTACTTTTTTAAGCTTCAGTGTTCATTGCAACTTTATTCACAATAGCGCAGAGTGGAAATAGTCCAATTGTCTTTCCCCTGGTGAGTAGTAAACAAAATGTGGTTTCCATCAGTACAATGGAATGCTACTCAGCAATAAAAAAGGAATGAATGATCATCAATGTAACATACCTGCCAAACCTCACTCAAAATTCTGCTGAGTAAAAGAAGCTTGAGCCAAAAATGTAAATCAAAATTAGAGTAACAGTGCAAATATACTGACAAAAAAAAAGCTGTACAAATTCCCTATGATGAATGTTATCAGTATGTTCCTCTAAAATGTACCAATCAAACCCATTTTTTTTAAAGCCACAACAAAGCACTGAGGCTGAGAGTACAAGGAGGGGGACGGCCAAGAGGCAGGATGGGATTTCTGAGGGTGATGAAGGTGCTCTCGGACTGGGAGTGCAGCTCAGTGGCTGAGCATAGAACTTCAGATGTTCTGAGTTTGATCTGTGGCATGAATATATACATATATATACATATGGTCTGCAAAGGGAAGCATTTGGCAAAATTTTAGTTTTGCTTGCAAACTCTGCATTGGGTGACCCACATGATCATGGCCTTCTTTTTCAGAATCATGAAGCAAATTAAGTTTATATATATATCATTGCAAATTAAATTTATATATATATTTCCGGGGTCTTGTGTGCCAAACAGGGACACTTCTTCATGATTCTAGTTTTCATGGTTTAGTGCTAGGATCTGTTTTAAATTAATTTTTGTGTTTGGTGTAAGGTATGAGTTTCCAATGATTTTTTTTTCTGCCTAAGTAGGCAACTCTTCCGACACCATTTGATGGAAATATCACCTTTCCCCTTTGGGTTTCTCTAGCACTTTGATCAAAAATCAAATATACAGGGACTACCTTTGTATGACATTGTGATCGAGCAATCTGCTGTCTGCTCTATGTCAATAGCACAATCTTGGTTACCACAGCATTATAGCAATCTTAAAATTACATAATGTACATCTTCCAACTTTGTTTTTTATTTTTGTTTTTGAAATTGCTTCATTTCTTCAATTTTCTAGAAAAAAATACTCCACTTGGCAATTTCTATTAAAAAAGTTTCTGGGATTCTGATTAGGTTGTGTTGAATCTATAGACAAATTTTGGGAAAAGTTCCATCTTAATAATAAATGTTGACAGGCATGGTGGTGCATGCCTGTAACCCCAGTGCTCAGGAGGCTGAGGCAGGAGGATCCCTGAGAGTTTGAGGCCACCTTGGGCTACATAGTGAATTCCTGGCCACTCTGAACTACACAGTAAGACCCTGTCTCAAAAAACAAACAAACAAACAAAAACTATGTCTGCCCATTTTTGTCTTTGAGTTTTCATCATATTTTGTAATTTTCAGAGTATATGGTTTATATTTTATTAAGCATATTCTTCAGCATTGCAGGCTTTATGTTATCCTAAATAGTGTTATTTAGATTTCAGGTCTCAGATATTCATTTGCTAATATATAGAAATATAATTGAGTTGTGTTTATTAAACTGTACCTGCAACCTTCCTAAACTCATGTATAAGCTCTAGGTTTTCAAAGTTCCCTAGGATTTTCACACATCTCAACATGTCATCGCAAATGAACGCAGCTTTACCCTCTGTGTGCAGTGCTGTGCTTCCTGTTTCTTCTCCCTGTCTTACTGCATTGTTTAAGACTCTTAACAGAAGTGCTAAAACCTCTACTGTACATGATAAGAGGGCTTGCTCTTAATCTTAGGAGGAAAACACTATTAAATATATTGTTAGCTATAGATGTTTTCTCGTGTTGAACTTGTCAAATGCTTTTCTTTTCTTTTTTTATCTTTTTGAGACAGTGTCTCGCTATGCAGCTCAGGCTGGCCTTGAGCTCACTTTGTAGCCTAGGCCTGTCTCGCACTCACAACAATCCTCCTGCCTCAGCCTCCTGATTGCTGAGATTACAGGGGTGCACCACCAAGCCCAGCTTAAAAATTTATTTAAACTAATGTTATTATTAGAGTAATTTAAAATTTAAAAAATAAATTTAATTGATTCATTACTACCCCAATACTTAACTTACTTCACTAGATTGTACTGACTGCATTTCTACTGAAATTAAATATTAACATAATTAATAAAATTAAATATTATCAAAGACCAGTACAATGAATAAGAATTTTATACCAAACCCCTAGATTCCATCATTACTAACATTATTTCTGCTCACTCCACTTCTGACCTGCTTTCTTATATGTAGTAAAAAGCAACAGATTTATAGGTGCAGTTATTCTGCATAGCTCTATGTGCTCCAGGAATGTCTTACATTTTATTCATTCTGCTTATTAACAGTAGATCAAAAATTTAAAGACAATTGTTTAGAGTTTCACATTTTCCAAAAAAGTTATCACTCAAATTAAAATAACTTTACCATCTCCATCATCACCAAAAACAACAGCAATGTGTTTATGATTCTGGTATCTTAGTAGAAACAAGATGTTTCCTAGCGGGGTGTACAAGATTGTGCAATTATGTTTGAATCTTCCTCATGTTTTGTCCCTGCTGCTTTTCATCATCAGAATTAGGCCATGTAGAAAACAATCATTTTCCAAAATGTTTCATAACATTCAGCTTAAGTAGGGGGATTATTAGGCTCATGTCCCTCCACATAAGGAACTAGAATGGAATTAAACTTAATTCTCTGCTTATCAGACCTTCTCTGTGCCAAATCTATTTTCTTAGACAAACAAATATATTGTTTAAACTTCCCTTTTGGATATTTAGTTGAAATATTAAACAAATGGTAAAGTAAAATTAAAAGTCACTAGACACTGTAGCGTTTTGCTTTTAGAGACAAGGTCTCGCTATGTATCCCAAACTGACTTCAAACTCACAACGGTCCTCCTGCGACAGCCTATCCAGTGCTGGGGTTACCAGCGTGCGCCATCACGCCCTGCGTGGCACCATGGTTCTTGCCTTCACTTAGGGTAAATGAAATAGCTGGGCCATTGCTCAAAGCACCATCCAGTGCCCCTGGACCACCAGTCTCAAAGCTTCAGCATACTCTTGGGGCCAAAGGGAGAAATCCTCAGAGCTGGGGGTTACACAGATATGCCACTGTCAACTTCAAAGCAGGAGTAAATCAAATAGTAAGGGCATTGCAGATGGTTATACTGACACTGTAATTAAAGGTAAAAATCTTCAGTGCTACTACAGTGTGGAAAACATGTAAAAACATACTAACTGAATAGTTAACATGGGGGAAGCAATTTTTTAAAAAAATACAGTATAATGTAATGAAACAATATATTCCTTTGTTAGTGGCACTGGTAGACTCTGTGACTGCCACAGATCTGTCTTAGCTACTTTTCTCATTGCTGAGACAAAATACCCGACACCCACAGGTTAAAGGAGGAAAGGCCTGTTGTAGCTCACAGTTCTTAGAGGTTTCAGCCCATAGTTGTCTGGCTCTGAAGCAAGGTGGTGTTGTCCAGTGAGGGATGGGAGGACAAGTTCCCCTAGAATGACCCTGCACCTCTCCCGGTCCTTGACTTCACTCCAAGGAGTGAAGAAGTGGGGATTTTTACAGGAAATGGGGGGCATCAAGACTAATACAGTACAAAGTGAAGATTTATTTAAAGTATGGCAAATGCAGAGAAAAAGAAGAGCTGTCTTAGCAGCAGAGTGGTGCTACAGGATAGGGGACATCCCACTTGGGGTGCCCAGTGAGTTTGAAGTGTATGCCATACTTACCGGAGTGAGCTGGTCTCTAAATGTTACTGTCTCATTGACTGCTCTAGTCTAGGCCAATGAGGGTCTTAGCCTTTGTTTCTGGAAAGCGGACAAGGTCAATATTCAATAAATGTAACACTTTCATAAGGATACAGTAGGGTACATTTCCTCAAGTACATGGTACACATGGTACACAGATAAGTATGTGATGATTTCACAATGTTAGTCCTGGGGTTTTGCCCTGCATTTTTATGTTTATGTTTACGTTCCTCTAATATGCTGCTACAGTGGCCTGGCAGGGGGTGTGGAAGAGCAGAAACAGGCCATGGCAGGGCAGGCAGGAAGCAGCAGCAGGCAGAAGCCTGTCTTCTTTCCTTTCCCCTTGTATCCCACCTAGGTTATAAGTCTGTTGGTTGGTGCCACACACACCCAGAGTGGAGCTTCCTGTTTTCCACACCCAGAGCTATGGTAAACCAATCAGCGGACTAATTAAGTTATCAGACACCCTTCATCCAAGTTCACACACTCTAAGTCCAGCCACCTCCAGAAAACCCCATCCTATGAGCTTTGGGTGGTCATCTAGATACAAACGATAACAGGATTTCTTCCTGCTACTTATTCCCAGTCAAAATTAACAACTGATGAAGTGAGGATCAAAAATATTATTAATATCTGCCAACAAATCCACAGTCAAAAAAGACTAATGGTTTATTGAATGCAGTGAACTGCAAGCCCGCAATGATTGGGAATCATCTGAAGTCTTAAAAATTTCAAATGTCCTAGACTTACACCAAGATATTTGGATTTTTTTCTGAGAACTGATTTATGCTGTCCCAGAGGTGTGACAGTGTCTTATCAGTGTCTGCTACAAGATCATTGTTTGAGGGCTGGGGATATAGCTCAGTGGAATAAGTGCCTGCTTAGCAAGCACAGGGTCCTGAGTTCAATCCCCAGTACCGCCAAAAAAAAAAAAAAAAGAATTTAAAGATCATTGTTTGAATCACCTCCATCAACAGCCCATTCCCATGGCAGGGAGCTCTCCTGTCCTGGCTTTCCTCAGTCTACCAACTCTGCTCCTCTTATGACTACATTTTAAACCCCTTGGACTCTTGATCCCATCTATACAAAATTTCTAATCTGTCTAAATTCTGATCATTTCACTTAAGGCCATTTCTTAATGAGTCAGGGGAACACACTCTCACTATTTCTAAATCGAAAACTAGAAAGCCCTTGTTTTTGGTTGTTGTGTAGTAGGTTGGTCTGGCTTGGTTTAGTTAATAGATATTTAGTTTAGGTTGGCTGGGCTTGGTTTGGTTTGATTTGGTTTGGTTTGCTTTGGTTTGGTTCAGTTTAGTTTTTCCTTTTGGCTATTATTTTTGCCTTTTTGACACACACAATCTTCTAAGATTGACAAAACCATTATGAGACCTAAAGGGAATGGAGGGGTCTCTATTGTAATATAATTTTTGTGGCCCCTTGATAGCTAAGTAGGTGGAGGTACTTATGCACCAAGTCATTCTGCGAAATAGCCAGTCTCTGTCTGTGTGGAGGAGGTTTGGATAAAGCGAGCACACAGAGTCAGCCACAGCCAGAGTCTTCCCCTGATTGCACCCACTCTTGTTCTTGTCTCCACAACTCATGGCCTCTGTAGGCCCTGCTGATGACACCTTCTGCACCACTGAAATCCTAATCCACAGGAAGTACTTGGAGAGTGTGGAGCAATCCGAATGACTGAGACACTGATTACTTCCCCAGTTGAATTCAAATACAGGCCTGAAGTTCTGGTCTTTTTCCTACTGCAACACAATGTGTTGAACAAATATATATCCCCCCCCTTTTTTTTACAAGTTTTCTGTTTATATCTTTTCCATTTTGAAATTAGAGTTGGCTTCTTGTTGTTTGTGTGTTTGTCAGGGAGTCTGTTTGTCTGGTTTTGCTTTTTACTTATAGTACAGGGGATTGAGCCGAGAACATTCACACTGAGCTACAGCCCCAGGGCTTAGTGTTTGTTTTGAGGCAGGACCTTGCTAAGTCAATAAATTGCCCAGGCTGGGCTCAAATTTTCACTCTTCCTGCCTCAGTTTCCTAGAGTGCTAGGATTGTAGGCAAGCACCACCATTCTTGACTAGGAATTGGTGTGTTTTGTAGTTGAGCTCAAAGATTACTTCCTGTGTGCGGCAGATACCTATTGGCTTCTCTACCTAACACCATGGTTGGGAACTGCCCTCCTTTTGTTACGGCAAAAATAAAAAATTGGGTCAAACTCCACAGGGGATCAAAAAACACATTCAGAACAAATGGAGTTTTAATTAATTTCAATTTAGAATCAATTGGACTGGTCATTGCCCCCCATTCCCAATCAGAGAATGTGGCCTTTAACTGCCTTTGTTCTCACCTTATATACATTTTTTGTTTCCATGGTAATAGATTGGAATGTTTAGGCCTGGCCACAGTTGTTTACCTTGCACCGTGTGACCAGGTCAGGCTCTGGCCACAATGATATATATACTTTATCAACTCAGGCAAGGAGAAGAATTCCAGGACAAAATCAGAACTGCAAAGTTAACTCTTTACAACCCCTCCAGGATGTTTCTCAAGACACATTTTGAGGCTTGTCTATCTTAAAATGTTGTGCTAAAAGTCGCCACCTCTTACACTTTCTCTACCATTGCAGAGAGGCAGTCACGGTTTCACAGTAAAGTTGACTCCCATTTCCACTGCCCTCCAGCCAGTCGCTCCTAGTAAACCTAAACTAAATGCTCCACAGCCTTCCCAGGGACTTGGAATGAGAACTAATGGGGTCAAGTCATCTTTTCTCCATACAGGTGGACCAGTTACAGGAAAACTTGTGTGCCATTAGCTCACCTCATGCTCTGAGAAACAAAGGGGGACAGGTACATGGAAACCTAAGTATGAACCAGAGAAGTAAAAGAAAATGACCTCATCGGCAGCATAGCCGGATACAAAGTCAACACCCAAAAATCAATAGCATTCCTGTACATGAACAACAAACAGACTGAGAGAGAAATTGAGGAAACCATACCCTTTACAATAGCAACCAAGAAATTGAAATACTTAGGAATCAATCTAACAAAGAATGTGAAAGATTTATTCAGTGAAAACTACAAGACTCTGAAAAAGGAGATTGAAGAGGATTTCAATAAATGGAAAAACATACCATGCTCATGGTTAGGAAGAACT
>PVLD010021674.1:0-30917 GCA_004027595.1 Dinomys branickii
AGAGGATAAACTGTCTGACTAAATTTGCATGTCTGTATATGGGTCCATACATCTACAATTCGAAGATATCAATGGATAAAGCAACAACTACTGTTGAGACCATATCACCTTGTCTATAGATTAGTTGTGATTGTACTATTTTCTATGATAATGGGTGTCTGTTTGTCAATATGTTTTTGTACTTTTATATTTCTAAAATTTAAAAAAAAAAAAAAAAAAGACCATGGAAGCACTGTGCGCAGAGCTCAGATTCAAATATGCCGCTGGGCGGCAGATGAGACCTAGAAGGGCGCATTCTGGTCCCCAGTCTTTCCCTTCTCGCCCGCTTCCTAGTGGCCACGGGTGAGCAACTTTTCCTCCTCCACGCCCTCTGTAATCCTGTTTCCGCCTTGGAGCCAGGCAGCTAGACTGAAATCGTGAGCCTCCTTTAATCTGCAGCTGTTGCTGCTTCATCCCAGTGACGAGAAAGTGACAAAGACACAGGGACACAGGGTCACAGAGCTGGGGACACAGGAGGCAGACTCAGCTACTGGCCTGTACTGCAACATAAATAAAAGAGCTGCAGAGGACAGAGACCAGGGGTGTTTTGGGGGACTCTGATCCTTCCATTTTCTGTGAACGAAGACATCAAAGAAAAAGAAAGGCCACCTTATTACAAGAAATTACCTGGCTGCTGAACTGCCTCTGTCAGCTCTTCAGTCTCTCCAGGGACATCTTAGGTGCTGGACATCAATCCCTTCCCTCCCTTCCTCCCTCCCAGAGAAGCCATGGAGGGTGGGTTCAATACACAGGCTGCTGGAACACGCTTGACACACAGAACAGAGGCCAATACTGAGCAGGTACCCAATGCATACCCACAGCTGATCAACCCCTCTGCCTCACCCCAGCCATCTGGAGAACTAGTGTATTTTAAATGGAGGCCACTTGAAATTCCATACTTCTTGAACACAATATTAGAGTATTACTTCCACCTACCTGTAGTGGCTGAAGATTAATAATTTTGCAGATGAGCTCTGCAGACAACGCTGGAATCTCACAGAATGTGCAGTCTCTGGTGCTGCTACAGACAGCTTCATGTAATTTGAGGCACAAAGGCAGGTAGCACTGCACCAGGGTCTCCTCCAGAATTCTACTCAGAGTGGAGAGAAATCACCATCACCCAGAAGAATGGGAAAACAATGCCCATTACTGATGCCCAGCTCCTTCCCTTTGAAAGACCTGCAAGAAAGGCACTGTTCCCACCTGTCCTAGGCCCATATCTGGGAAAGTTCAATTGTCCTTGAACTTCTGATTCAGAGTAAAAGGGAACAAAGTTGTTTTGCCTTTATAGCATGAACTGTCCTAACCAAAGCAAGTTAAAATACCTACAAACACAATCTCTTGTTCTGAAAAAGAGCAAGGGATCTAAGTTAGTCATTATGAACATACTACGTGCATTTGAAAATGAGCTCTGCTTCCAGGCAGACAGGGACGAGAGCAAGAAACGCTAGAAAAAGAACGTAAGCTGTGTGTGGAGCTAAACCCAACGCCTCATGGACCTGACTTCTTGTTTACTGACAGTTCATGAGAGGGCGAGAATGGTAATATGGCTGCTGGGGCAGCTCAGTAAAGTCCCTGGTGTGTGATCTGCACAGAGCCCTGGCACAGGGAACACAGGAAGGGGCACAAACTCCATGAAACCCCGATTCTCAGCCACTGGTAGCTATTACTACCTTGTTTAAAGATTAAATGATTAGATCAGTCACCTGTAAAGAGAAGTGGGTGTATACATTGGTTTGTGACCTTCCCATCCTGACAGCAAGCGTGAGAGGCTGCTGATCAGCAGGGGCAGCAGGTACAACCCCCAGAGAAGGCTGCACTTGGCTTTTCTACTTACACGCCATGGTAAGTGTCCACGAGCTGCAACAGCTTCTTAAAAACTTTCTTAACATCCTAGGACCATGAAGAGAAGGGGAAATGACAGATTAACTACTGCATGCTCTCTTGGGGGAAGCAAAGCTGAGAAAAGTCCTAGATATATCTGAGTAGTGTAAAAATAACTTTCTTCTTCCCAGCTGAATCGCTAACGTCCTAATTCACACCATCTTCTGTATCTGAAAGTTCATAAAAGGAGACAGCAACTATGGAGCAGATCACCACACAGTGCCTGCCATTTCTGCCTCCCACAGGTGTGGGTAACCAAGGGCCGTGACTTTCTTGAGTTGTGCTTACTGAAACAAAACACGCTTGGAGAACAAACTTTAGATCTAAAAATGTAACGGCCCCTTCTGGTTCTCTTATTTCTCAGAGCTGTCCCCACCCCAGTCCAACCTGCAGGAAAGAACCACCAGCCCCAGATATTCACACACCACCATATTTTGGAGAGAGATCTGAAGCTCTGCCAGCCGATAGTAAATGCCCAGGAAACAGTCCAGCACATGGGCAGGCGCATGGTTCAGGAACTCCGTGGCCTTGTCCATGTATTCAACCAGGCCTTTCAGCGGGAGCAAACTAAACCAGGACCGGAAGAGGTACTCATCCACATATAGCAAATGTTTGTTTTTGTTCATAAACTGAAGCAATTGATCCCTGAGAAAATAAAATGACAACAGAGAGAGAGAAGGGCCTTGTTGAGATCACAAAACAAACCCAGATTAAAGGAGCACAAAGCCAGGAGTCAAAAAAGTTCAGACTTCAAACATGATTTCAAGGTCACATGGGGATGAAATGTGAACAAGAGCATCTTAAGAACTTGCTCAGATGGAAGAACCTTGTGGACGCTACGTGGCATGGAAGCAGCCATCATGAAAGGACACACCCCGGGGGACTGCTCAGCGGACACACAGCATCAGAAAGTAGGATGGTGGGGGTCATGTGGACTGGGGACAGAGTTTCAGTGTGAGAGGGTAAATGAGTTCTGGCGATGGAGGGTGGGGATGGCCGCACAGCCATGTGATGTGCTTAATGCCATGAGCTGCACACTTCAAAGAGCTTCACATACTAAATTATGTATGTTTTACCAGAATTTAAAAAAGAAGAATTGAGGCTGAGGTGTAGCTCAGTGGTAGAGAGCTTGCTTAGCCATGCATGGGGCAATGGGTTTGTTCCCCAGCATTGCATACAAAAGAGAGAGAAAGAATTCACCAGGAGCTAGGTCTTTTGATGAATTCGTGAGTGTCCTGGGTTACACCAAGCAGGTGAGCTCAGCGAAGGTCTTTAAACAATGCTGATTCTGCAGCTCTGTGCTGGAGATCCAAAAAAAGTTCACAAGTAGAAAATTAACAAAGCAACGAAGTGACAGAGGTTATGAAAAGCATCAGTACAGGTTCACTACTATTTACTAAGCGCTTTATACACTTTTTTTTAGTGCTGGGACAGAACCTCAAGTCCTCATGCATGCTAAGCAGATGCTCTACCACACAGCCACATCCCAGCCCCTAACCTAAAGGTCACTTTTACCTGAAGGACATAATGTTAACAGTTAAATTTCTTCTAGATGGTCTACACACCTTTGATGAACATTGAAAACACACATTTACATAAACAGTTTGAGTTGGCTTTAACTTCAGAAGGTTCAGATAGTAGAGAAGAAACAACAACGTAATTGAGCTCACTATTTTAGTCCCTAAAGTTCCTAAGCTCACTCCTAGTAAACTAGGTTAGGATGATGAGATCTGGAAGTTTCTTCTACAAAAAAACAAAGTCTTCCCTAAGGAAGTTTTCTTACCCGAAGGTGGGGTTACTTACAAGTGTGCTATTAAATTTCCAAATGTTTATTGACTTTGCAGATGTTTTCCCCTCTGCTTACCTGTCCTTAAGGAACATGTCGCCACAATATGACATGCTTTAGTTTGTATCATTTTGTTGTAGCACTGGGGATTGAACCCAGAGCCTTTGCATTGAGCTACAACCCCAACCCTCTTTTACTTTTTAGTTTGAATCTTCTTTGTGGCCCAGATGAGGCTCCCATTTGGGATCCTTCTGCCTCTGCCTTCTAGAGTGGTGAGATTACAGGCATCCACCTGGCTCAACATGCTTTACTGCTCCTCGGCGTGCGGGTGTTGTCCAGCCCAGAACCGTCAGTCTCGGCAAGCCCCTGTGGACTCAGAGGGCGTATGTCCTAACAGTGTTGGGTGGGATGGTCCCCAGGTGCCAGCTGGACCTGTCTGAAGCGCTCCCACTGCCGTCTGTCCCAGCGGGAGCACGGCACTCACGAGTTGCGGAGTCACCCACTGCTCCTCTCATCACTTCCAGTTTTGGTTTTAATTCCACCCCCTCCCCCGGTCTGATACACATTTGTCTCTCACCCTCTGTGACTCCAGTTTCCCTCTTCAACTGGTGGAATGTGTATTTCTTAGCTTCCACTTTACCTTTTATTTTTTAATTTTGCACTTGAGGAATCCTCCTTCATGCTGAACAGCAGAAGCTGTGTGCGTGCGTGCATGCGTGTGTGTTCTCTGGCCTCCACTCAGGAGACAACAGGCAACGTCTAGATATGTGATTTTAACACCTAGGGAAGGGTGGCCAGCCTGGCAGCTTCTTGTAGGTGGGGACCAGGGCACCATCTTCCCAGCCAGACATTGTGGCGCAGGCCTATAATCCCAGCATGTAGGAGGCTGAAGCAGGAGTACTGTTGTAAGTTTGAGGTGACACTGAGTGACATAGTGAACTCAAGGCCAGCCTGAACTACATAGCAAGACTCTGTCTCAAAAAACCAAAGCAAGCCGCTACCAACACAAACACCCACACACCCTCCCATACTCAGAATAGTCATCACACAGAGTGATCCCGTCCCCAAACTCAGCAGTACCACAGGTGAGAAACCATGCGCTCTAGTTACAATAGGCAGTGTTTTTTTTTTAAGTTAACTTTTAAAGCTGTGGTAAACATAAGCAAAACTGTCATTTTAAGGTATACTTCAGTGTTACCCCATTCACACTGTTCACAAGCAAACACCACAACACTGCCTCTGGCAAAGCAACTCTGTCCCTTTTAAATACTAACTCCATTTCCCCTCCCCACCCAACCAGTGCCCATTCTACTTTTAATTTCTATGAATCTGATGACCCATGGACCCCATGTAAGCGCAGTTGTACAGTATGTGTCTTTTAGTGTCTGTTTAGTTCCCTTCAAAGAATGTCCTCTGTGTATGTCCAGGTTGCAGGGTGTGCCAGAATTCCCCTCCCTCCACGGCTGAGAGCTGCTCCGCTGATGGTGTGCTGGAGTGGAAACAGCGCTCCCATCCCCAGCCTGAGTACTCCAGCCTGCAGTGGCCAGCGGGTGCAGAAGCTCTTGGTGGCTGGATAATGCTTGGCGAGACAAAGGAATTTCCTGGTAAGAATGGGGTTGGTCCCAAGGATTCTTCTCTCTTCTGATCCTTTTTAAAAATCAGTATCCTGGAAAGCCAGCAGCCTACCACAGAGGGTGGAGACGTCGGTGGTGCCTCAGTCATCCACTCCTGTACATGAGCCCTAACAAGCCCTCACCACATGGGACTTGTTCAAGATGCTCTTTGGTCTGTGGGCCTCTCTTGCTTTGTAGGCAGGTGTTTCTCTTAGGTCTCTCTAGGAAATATATGCACCATGTGTGCATTTTGTTGACATCTGGGTTGCTTCTAGCTTTTGGCAATTGTGAATAATGCTGTGAACCACAGGGATGCAGATACTTCTTCATGTGCTTTTATTTGCCTCTTGAAGGTATTATTTCAGGAAGTGGAATTGCTGCATTTTTTTTTTTATACAAGATTTCAGTGTGTAGTTCAGGCTGACCTTGAACTCACTGTGTAGCTCAGGCTGCCTCAAAGTGGCTGTAATCCTCCTGCCTCAGCCTCCCCAGTACTGGATCTTATTGGTAAGTCTATGCTCCATTTTTTTGGTGAACCACCATTTTGCATTTCCACCAGCAATGCACAAAAGCTTCAACTTCTTCACATCATCGCTCACGTTATTTTGTTTCTCAAAAACAGCAATAGTCCTAGTGGGTGTACTTTCTCATGGTGGCTCTGATTCCCGGACACATGATGCTGAGCATCTTTGCAGGTGCCCACTGGGCATCTGAGTGTCATCTCCTTGGAGAAGTGTTTACCTACTTTCTTTCCCATTCTGAAAAAATATACATCTTTAACTTCTACACTACTGTATCTTTAAAAAGATTCTTTCAGAAAAAAGACAACAGCCTACTTCCCATGACTTTTGTACTCTTTACATACGTTTTGCTTTATATAGTGATAAATACCATGCTGCCTTGTAATTATTTTTACTTGACAGTCAGTAGCCCTCTAAAGAGATTTAAAGTGGTTAAAAAATAGATCAATAGATCTAAAAAACAGATCCCCTCTTAGGCTCCTCCAGTGCTCCCTACAGTGCTGCCTGATTTTTTTTTTTTTTTTTTTTTTTTTTTTTTGCGGTACTGGGGATTGAACTCAGGACCTTGCACTTGCCAGGCAGGCGCTTATGCCACTGACCTTATCCCCAGCCCAGTGCTGCCTGATTTCTGCGTGGTGTGGGGAGTGCAGTGTGTGGGCTGGCGCACACCCCCTGGGAGTACCATTCTAGCATGCGTGCTGTGCAGCCCCTATTCCATCCCAGAATTTCATTCAACATTTCTTGTGATCGAAGTCTGCTGGAGATGAATTCTTTCAATTTTCATTTGGAGAGACCTTTATATTCCTTCAGTGTGAAGGATGCTTTTTGCTGGGCTTAAAATCAACAGGTTTTGTTGTTTTTGTCTTTTTGAGAGAGGGTCTCGCTATGTAGTGCAGGCTGGCTTGAGTTTACTAGGTAGCTGTTATGGTTGATACATTGTGTCAACTTGGGGAATCTGGAGGTTTAATTGAGTGATTCAGCAGGAAGCTGGGATGCTTACTTTGTAAACATTCTGAGCCTGTGGAAGAGGAGGGCATGGAGACTGTGTGAGAGGTACCCGCCCCCTGGGTGGGGGTAGGCTGTTTACAATGTAGGAGAGAAAAGGAGGCTGCTTGCAGCCATTCCTCCCTTTTCCGCTGGCTGTTTTTGCTGTGCTCTGCTGCCTTGAACGTTTGCCCTCTGCCATGTGCCACTCTGCCTCAGAACCAGCCAAGTATGGACTGAAACTTCCACAAACTGTAAGCTAAATAAACCTTTCCTTCCTTCATTTTGGGCGTTGGGTATTTTATCTCATCCATGAGAGAAAAGTGACCAAGACAGTAGCCCAGGCTGGCCTCGAGTTCATGGTGATCCTCCTGCCTCAGCCTCCTGAGTGCTGGGATTATAGGCATGTGCCACCATGCCTGGCTTAAATAAGCCATTTTTTGTTTTTTAATTCAGGACTTCAATGGTGGCCTACTGTCTTCTGGCCTCCACAGTTTCTGACTAGAAAGCCACCATCGCATTCCCTGGGTGCGGAGTCTTCCCTCAGGCTGCTTCGCTCCTTTCTTTGGTTCTCTACAAGCTGTGGCCATGCTGTACACACAGGTGGTCACTGTATTTGTCCCGCCAGGGGCCCACCTCGTTTCCTGACTGACATCATTATCAATTGTGGAAATTCTCAGCATAAAGCCTAAAAATATTTCTTCTGCCCTTTTCCTTTGTCTCTTCAGGCAGAGTATTGGATAATTTGAAGCCGGGTATGGCCAAGTGTGAAGTCAGCCTGGGCTACACGGTGAAAAGCTTCTCAAAAAACCACCACCACCACAGAGAAACATTGGATTTTGTCCCACACATCTCAGTATCTTTCTGTTCTATTGTTTTTTCCCCCTTTTTCCTTCTCTGGGTGAGTCTGATAATTTCTACTGACCAGTCCTCAGGTTTACTGGTCCAGTCTGCTAATAAGTCCACCGAAACTTTTCCTCATCCCTGACATCCTATTTTTCATTTCTGACATTTCCATTTAGCTTTTTAAAATACAGTAAATCCCCTACTTAGAAATGAGCTCCGTTTAGAGGAACAGCTCAGGGGCTGGGGATATAGCTCAGTGGAATAAGCGCTTGCCTAGCAAGCGCAGGGTCCTGAGTTCGATCCCCAGTACCGCAAAAAAAAAAAAAAAAGAATAGAGGAACAGCTCATAATTCAGATTTGGACGTATACAGCACACCTGTGCAAGTTTGTGACGTGAATGTTTGTGAGGGACTTCATGTAAATATAAACATACATATATGTTTACACCTTTCTTCTGAGATTTCCCATCTCTTCACGCATGTCATCCTCTTTTCCTTCTGGATCCTTTACCTTATTAATTTTTTATTTCCTTCTGTACTAGGGACTGAATCGAGGGCCTTACACTGAGTTCCATCCCAGCCCTTACTTACATTTTTTTAAATATGGTGATATAGTGTCTCACTAAGTTGCTAAGGTACCCAGGCTGGACCTGAACTTGAGATGCTCCTACCTCGGAGCATGGTTCAGAGCACAAGGTTCACAGGCGTGTGCCACCATGTCAACCCAGGTATTTTAAACATGCTGACTGAAAATGACCATCTCCTGGGCCACCAACAGCTCTGTCTTGACCCTTTGCTCTCTGTACCACCCCACAACCCCTCTTCAGTCAGGGTTGCAGGCAACAGTGAAGACAAACGGGAGCGTGGGCATGACTTTGGTGAGGCCTGGTTTGGCACTGCTTTGCAGTCTCTGGGCAAAGGGAGCCCACAATGTCCCTCTGGCAGAAGATGGGACCTGGAATGACTAGAATGACCGATCCCTTCCTTTTCCTGCAGGTCAGTGCACTGGGGCTTTAGCAGCACCTCCTTCTGTTCCCAGCCCCTCTGGCCATAGGGCAGCCACAGTCCTGTCACACTGCAGGGTGCCAGGCCCCATGGTCACCCCTTGCTGTCCTCTGACACCCAAGACCCCAGGGGCACTGCTCACCACACCGTGGGGCCTGAGCTGTTCTAGCCCAGCCCTCAGGGCTCACTATTTCACTTCCAGCTACCTTTGCATGGGTCAGGCAGCTGGGCAGGCCAGGGGCCGTGGACCCTGAGCCCATAGAGGAGCCCACAGAGCCCATAGAAGTGCAGGAGTACACACCTTTGTATGCTGGTGAGAGAAACCCCACTGCAGCCCCAAGTATTAGTTTAGTTACACACCTTTGTATGCTGGTGAGAGAAACCCCACTGCAGCCCCAAGTATTAGTTTAGTAGCCTATCTTGCGCAGAAAGGTTAATTTGTGGTCCTTACTTCTGGTCTATGGAATAACCTACTACTCAGTATTTTACAGAAATTATACTTCAAGGCAAAGTGTGTGGTTTCCTGAAAATACAGGTACTTTCACTTCAACTGCCAACTTTCACTTCTAGCTGGGGCCATGAGGGCATCCCATAGGTATAGGAGGCACCATCTTACTGTAGGTCTAGAGATCAAACCCAGGGCCTTGCATGTGCTAGCAAAGGGCTCTGTCCCCACGCTACCTCTACCACTGAGTTACATTCCCTGTCCTTTCCACTGAATGCTAATGCAGGGTCTCACTAAGTTGTCCAGGCACTTTCGATCCTCCTGCCTCAGCCTCCTGTACAGCTGGAGTGGTGGACATGGGCCACCATGCCCAGCTCCAGGCACATTTTAGACTAAAATGCACTTTCATTATTCTAGGTTAGAGTTCTAAATCCTGTCAGATTTTCAGACAGGTAGGCACCTGGAGCAGCCCCTTTATGGAGGCCTCACTGGCAACCTGCCCTGGGCATGTCCTGCTGACTCCCCACACGAGGCAACAGCGATTAGGGACAATGGAGAGGTTCTCCTGAAAGGCCCACGGCCCACAGCAAGGCGGCCACAGGCCAGCCCTGAGCAGCAGAGGGCTTTTCCCAAACCCTTGCCACACAGAGGGATTAACCTGGAATGCCAGCCTTGGAGAAACTGCTCGGCGCTCTCAACATGGCCAAACGAACCACTGCTGTTGGGATACCACAACCACGTTTCCCCCAAGCCCCTCCACCAGTGATGGGTCTGAACTGCTTCAGAAAAACATCAGAGTGAAAACAAAATGATCTAAATAAATAACAGTAAGTCAGGTGTGGTATCGCACACCTGTAATCCCAGTGCTCTGCAGGCTGAGACAGGAGGATTGCCATTAGTTTTCGAGGCCAGCCTGGGCTACATAGTGAGTTCAAGGCCAACCTGAAGTATATAGCAAGATCCTGTCTAAAAATAAATAAATATATAAATAAATACATGTATTAAATATGGCTTTGTAAGAATTTGTAACGACATTTTAAAATATGCTCGAATTAATTAGTTAAATATTCAGAAGCTGTAGTCTAGCTTGTTTAGTTAGCATGCTTAAGGCACTGGGCTTGATCCTAAGCACCACAAAATGATAATAACAATAATAAGCATATACAGCATCTAAATAGCCCTAAGCCCAGATGTCTAAGTTTTCTCAAATGCCTTTCCTGGTAATACTTTCTTGTGATGAGGGGCAGTTCCTTCTGTTTGGATAAACATTATGATTATTCCTCTGCTATAAGACAACACCAAGAGCAGGTACAATGGCCTACAACAGGCCATCTTTGACCCACCAGTTCTACACGTAGGAATCTACGTCAAGAAAACAACTGAACAGGAAGACAGAAAGAAGTTTGCTCATCGAACCACCTCGCATAGCCAGGTGCAGCAGCACATGCCTATAATCCCAGCAGTTTGGGAGGCTGAGGCAGGAGAATCACAAATTAAGTCTAACCTGAGCAACTTAGTGAGACCCTGTCTTGAAATAAAAATATAAAAAAAGGTGTGAGGATTGGGGATGTAGCTCAGTGAGAAAGCCTTGGGTTCAAGCCCTGATGTCAGAGAAGAAAAATCTTATAAAACTACAGAAATAACTCAAATGCTAACAATAGAGAACTGTCGAAACAAAAGGCAGTACGTTCTTCACGTGGAACTTGAGGCTGTCATCAGCCTAACGTCATGGATGTGTACATACTGCCATGAGGTGGTTCATAGGGGCTGGAGTATGACTGAGTGGAAGCACACTTGTCCATTGTGTCGAAGGCCCCAGTTCCATCCCCAGCAAAACACACACACACACACACACACAGGGTTTGGGTGAAAAAACTAGGTTGTAAAATAATACATACTACATATGTAAATACAAACACTACATATGTAAATATATTTTTATATTATATATATATGTATATAAAAATAATGACTTTTATATATATTCTTTAAAGCCAGGGTCTTTGCACTGAGCTATAGCCCTTGCTCTTTTTATTCTTTATTTTCTGACAGGTTCTTGATAAGTCTCCCAGACTGAGCTCAAACTTGCAATCCTCCTGTCTCAGCCTCCCAGAATGCTGGGATTTCATGTGTCCACCACCACACCCATTTAATAAATAATATACTGCTTGTCATCATTATTGTCTTAAGCATATGAAATCCGAAGACAGTTCTATATGGACACAGAAATATGTACACCAGTGTCCACGAGTAACTCTGGAGTTTCTGGTTGCTTTGTATTTTTCTTTGTGGCTGTTCTTTTACAGTGCTAAAGAAATCACATTGTCTCATGAGAAGCAGGGCTGAGTGTGTTGGGACAGTCCTCCACCCCAAGCTTCAGGATGGCCACTCGGGAGCTGGGCTGCCTCTCAGCTGTGAGCACTGGGCCATGGCCAGTGCTGCAAAGACAGAGCTGTTCTTTCACAGTTGTGCTGCTCCAAGGACAGCTCCTGAACTTACAGATTGGCTGTGGTTTCCCGAAACTTCGAGAAGACGATCCCCTCGAGGGCCGCCCACATGTCCTCCTGCTGGTTCACCGACTCGTTCTTGGCAGGGGTCAGCTGCATGCAGTAGTGCAGGACTGGCAGGATGCCCAGATACTGGTGGATCCTTTCTTCCATGCAACGTTGACATAGGTTTACCAGGAACTCTCGCCACCTAGGAGGGAACCGGGAGGCTATGTCAGACACGTCTGTGGTTGATGTCCTGGAGGGGAAGTGACCGCCACCTGTACAGGGCACTATAGCACTCAGCATGACTGGGTGGCGTTACCAGCCCAGGTGATATGGGATGTAGGGAAACACAAGGTGCAGGGAGACACGGGGTGCTGGGCCCCACTCTGGTGCTGGTACTCGCTGTATCCTAATGACAGACTCCCACAGGAGTCATTTCTACCACACTTGATAGCAGAGGGACCAAGATGCATGGATCCTGGCTAAGGGTCCATGCACGGGCCTCAGGGTGGATCTCGGCAGAGCAGAGTTTGAACCCATGTTGTCTGGCAATAGTGGATCTAAATGCAAAAAGGCAATTTCATAAATGCAAGGTGCGAGCCTCCAAGCAGTGTACAGTCCCGGCCCACATTCCAGTCAGAGTTTTGTTTTGTTTTGTTTTTTGGTACTGGGAATCAAACTCATGATCTCAGGCTTGCCAGGCAAGCACTTATGCTGAGCTATATCCCCAGCCCTCCCATAGTCACAGAGGATCAATGGGTCCAAAACCTTTCAAACACCTGCACCACAGTTCCTTATGTTTTCTCGTGACTGTTTCTCCTCTTCTTTGCAAATTGTACAGCGATTCCCTAGGGCTGGGGACACATGAAGTGTCAGCCAGATGCCTCAGAAGAGCTGCGGGGAGTTGGGGGGGTGGTGTGGGGGGGAAGGCTGCCTGGTGCAACTTGTAATTTCACAGCCATAGGCAACGCTGTGAAAAGCCGTGGTCCTGGTCTCCCCTGCCAGGCAAAAGGCCATGGCCTTGTCACCAAGCCCTCAAAGGCCAAGCAGTGACCACATGCTTCCCGAACTCTCCAACACAGGCAGAGCTGGGGAGTGCAGACCTTGGCTCCCACAGAGGCCCCAAGTTGTTGCCTCTAGGCAAGCAGGGAGCCATAGCAACAAGATGCACAGACACAGCATGCAACACAGCAGGAAACTTTTTGTCAATATTTTTATTTTATTTATGTGTTTTGGTAGAAGGACTCTCAATACATTGCCCAGGCTGGCCTCAAACTCCTGGGCTTAACTGATCCTCCTGCTACACCCCTGCACCTGGCTTCACGAAGCCGTATAAAAAGCAGCATATTAAAAAAACCAGGGGAGCTAGGCTACATCTCCACGGCAGAGCACTTGCCTGAATGCATCTGGCCCTAGGTTTGACCCCCCCAGTACCACCAGAGGGGCAAAAAAGAGAGAACATAGAACACAGTAACATGAAGTATAACACACGTGCCAGGACAGACTGAAATGGCAACAGTGCCTGGCGGAATGACAGGGAGCTTTTCTTTCCTGTTTGTATGCTCTGAGCCATTCCATGACAAGGACTTGTCTTGGTAATCAGATGACCACCAAAACAAATAGCCGTAAACCCCTTGACAACAGACAGAAATACCTCTCATTTGTGCTTCGGAAATGGTCTAGGTCGCTGTGCAGAGCCTCTGAAGAAGTACCACTGGGAATCAGGAGGCTGCTCAGGGAGGCCCAGTCAGATTTGGATGGGGAAATCTGAATTTTGTTCACTACAAAAAGGACAATCAGGCCCATCCGCAGTTTGCTCTTTACTGGGAAGTCTTCAGGCAGGGCATCCCCACTCTTGACTTCTAGAAATGGGGCCATCTGTTTCTTCAAATACTCCCACAGGTGTCCCTTCACCTGAGCCCAGGAGACAAAGACCACACATTATCAACACAGTGCCTGCCCCAGAGACTGGACAACAGGTGGGCAGGTGAGGGAGGTACTGTAGGCACACAGAACTTAGAGGAGTCCCCAGCCCACCCCACTTCCACCACCCCAAGAAGCCAGCCTGCCAGTGCTCAGCCTGAGCCCCACGGAGCCTCGACTCCAATGCTCACAAGGGTGCGCTGTCAAATACAGGGACAGCTCCAGGTCACCTGGGCCCCACACAATCTTTCACTCTGTCCCAGACCAGGTGAGAACTGGGCACCAAAGCAGACAGAAAAAAGGAGAAAATGGAGGAGGGAGAGAAGTTCGAAGAGATGATATAAGGAAAAGAGGGACAGAACAGTTTTCCTGCCCCCATATGTGCCTGGCCACTCAGTCAAGGATTCACTGCCCTTTAGCAGGAGGGAAGATATCATCTACCCACAGCAGATGTGCTACGGACAACAGGGAAGCCCCACCTCCTTCTCCGTGAGCTGCAGATCGCTCCACGTCTCCTTCTCCCCTTCGTAAACCACAGGCTCTCGGACGACAGAGTAGAACTGCAGGAACTGGGCGAAAAAGGTCTTCAGGTTGATGACGTTCCAGATCTGCAGGACACTGAAGATGCGTTCCAGCATGACCACAGCCGCCATCTGCTTCCCTGCCACCAGCTTCTTCTTCATCGTATCGGTAAACCAATCCTTGGTTTTCTGCCAAAGCCCAGGCTTCATGCAGATGATGTCATCATACTGATGCCATTCTAGGATGACGGCAAGAGCAGTGTCACACTCAGATCATTAAAGCCCACGAACTCAGGCCCTTCCTGGGTGGCAGTGACAATGGGGAGTGGCCAGAAGAGGGAAGAAATGAAGAAAACCCAGAAGACTGGCAAACTGAGGCACCAGAATGCATTCCATCAGTCCCACCTGGCAAGCCCCTGTGTGATGTCCCAGAGAGGCCCTGGGGATAAGCCTTAGACTCCAGCCATGAATCTGCAACCATGCAGCTCCACAAACTTGGCACATGTGTCCTCTAAAACATGACCATGTGCAGGTGACACACTTTGCACGATGATGACCCCATGGCTCCCTAGCATCGAGCACCATTCTGATAAGGACAGTGCAAGTGCTATTTCCTCTGCGTGCAGCTTCCCCTGCAGCACAGAGCTGCGGGCAGGTGCCTGCTGTGGGGTGAGCGCTAGATTCATGGCTGTTCCTAGCACTGGCTGCACTGAAAGTTTGAGCTCCATTCAGCTACTTTAGACCCTACCAAAGAAAATAAATTTTTTTAAAAAAAGGGATGGGAATGTAGCTCAGTACAAAGGTCCTGCATCAAGTCAAACTGAGCTGAGAGCAGGGGCCAAATGCCTCTACACAGCCAAAGACACACTACCAAAGACTGTCTTATGAAGCGTCAGGGCAGGGAGATGGGGCCAAGGCAGAGCCAAGAGGACCAGGAGCATGGTCAGGATGTGGCAGGCTCACCTCCTTCAGCCACCAGCTGGGCCGGTATGTACAGACAGCGGTTGACATATTCGTTTTTCTTCTGCTTCTTGTAGATGAACTCATACTCCACAGAGCCTTGGGCTTTGACAATAACGTACTTGTACGGGGTGGGACAATCTATGCTCTGCTTGGGAATGACCATGTTGCCCTCGATGAGATACCCAGTCTCCTGTAAGTCCCTGTGAATCAATGGGACATTAGGCGGTTATCCAAAAGTCACATCAGGCATGGTGGCACATACCTGTAATCCCAGCACTTGGAAAGCTGAGGCAGGAAGATCACAAGTTTAAGGCCAGCCTGAACTACATAATGAGACCCTATCACAAAAACCACCACCAACAACAACAAAATGACTTATCCAGGAATGTCAGCTCTTCTCTAGCCACCATGGGAGGCAGAGCCCAGACCAATGGATGTCAACCCACAGCACGTCTAGAATAGGCCAGTGATCAGCCAAACCTAGAGGAAGAGCCAGTGTGAAAAAGAAAGGCATGAGAAGGATTTGTTTGAAATACTCATTTCCTGGAAGTCTAAGAGTATCATCCATGTCCTTGGTGACTGTGATCACTTACACCCACCTGAGCCAGCCCTCAGTACACTCACTTGGCGCAGTACATCTCGCAAGCATCTTTCCAGTCTTGCTTCCCAAGTCCTTTGCTGCCGCGCACAAACACTTGGTGGCAGTTGGGGTCAAACTCAAAGTCCTTGGAGAGGATGGCATGGAAGTACACGGAGATTCCTTCCCCAGGGCCCAGCATGCTGGGGAGGGCAGACAGGGAGAGGGGGAGGTCACCTGACTGCCCTTCTGTGGGCACTGGCTCATGTGCAGGCGTGCGTAGGCACACGCACGAGCACACACCCAGGCACACAGGCACCATCCTTGCTTCTCTACTGTGCACTAGCACACCAAGAGAGAGTATGATGATGTCCAGGGCCCAGATACGCTACGCACGGTAAGCGACCTCCTCTTTCACTTTACAAGGGAGGCCACCCCTGCTCCATCACTGAAGGGCTGGAGGCCTTGGGCAATCCAGGAAGGACTCTGGGCCACAATACATTCTGGGACTCTCCTGTACTCTGAAAGGCCACATGGGCTCTAGAACCCTAGGGACGATAGGGAAAGGAGAATTTGGAACAGGTCCCCCAGCCAGCCCACTTGTAAGCTATTCCCCCAATGATGAACTCAACAGTGATGTGGGCGGGGCGGCCCCCAGGCCCTTGCTCAGGCCTTTCACTTCTACCTCGCTGTGATCTCCCGCGCTACTGCGCTCTGGTTCCTCTGCTCTTTCTCGGTTTTCACAGCCGCTGGTTGAGTCCTATTACTCTCTTCTGCCATCTTCCTATCTTCTAGCTTCTCATTTGCATTTTTACTGGTTTTCCCCTCAGCAACAGTTGACTTGCCCTTGGTTTCCACTTTCTGGAATGAGTAACACAACCCAACTGTTAAGGCCTGGACTAGAGCTGTCCTCTGCTGTCATGAGTTACAGAGCTGCCAGAGTGGCCTCTACCTGGCAAGATTCCTGGGGTGTGGTAGAGCTCTCCAATGGCTGTTTGGCTGGCTGAGTCTTGTCCTTCATATCCTTGGTGGCCCTGTTGGCTTTGTTAGCCGGCTCAGCTGCATTATCCCTTACCTGGAAGAAATAAAGGTACCAGCCCCTGAATCACAGTGATACAGAACAGCAGTGACAGACTTGGTTTCAGTGGCATGACTCAGCATGGGCCACAGATTGAGTGGAGGGAGGCCAGCGGCCCCTTCCCTGCACCCCTGCAGGGAGCAAGTCCAGGCAGCAGGGTGACGTCACACCTGCAGACATAGCAAGGTAGCCAGGGCATGTCATCATGCCAGCCACCACCCCCAACACTCACCCCAGATGCTGGCGACCCTGCCTGTCGTCTTTCCTTCTGTCCTTTCTCCTTGGGTTCCGAGTTGTCCCCTTTGGACTCAGACTGCTGAGTGACATTCACAGCCACAGGGTGGCCTTCACAGGCAGAGCTGGTCGTGCTGGACTGCTCCCCAGAGGGACTTCGGTCTTCAGAGGGCACAGGGGCTTTGGGATCCTGCCCTCTTGGCAGCTCCTGGGCCATGCTGTCTAGGGCTGTGCCAGTGGCTCCGGCAGACTGACCCTGTACAGGACTGTTGCCACCCTCGGCATGCACAAGAGAGTCAAGGGGGCCACCCTGCTCCACCAGCAGCATCCCCGAGTCCAGGGGCTGGCCAGGCTGGCTGGCTGGGTCACCGTTTTGGGCTTGGTTGTGGGGCATGGCTGTGTGAAAAGAGCCAGGGCTTGAAAGCAAATCCAGACTTAAACAGTCAGAGAGAGACGGGGACAAGGAGCTCAGCTCCGAAGAATTGGTCAGGTTCTGATTCTTTTTCTTCCTTCTCTTCCTTTTACTCTGAATGTAAAAAGAAGAGACACTAATTTTAATTCTTCGATTTATTATATGGTATCCAATGTTTCCCTCCAATTTCTCAAGTGCCTTAAGCTTAGCTTGGCCAGACCCCACTTACAAAATCTGTTACATTAGCCATTTCTTCGTGATACTGGGGCTCTAACCCAGGGCCTTTGTACTGAGCTATATCCCCAGCTCTTTTTCATTTTTTACTTTAAGACAGAGTCTTGCTAAGTGGTTAAATTGCCCAGGCAAGGCTTGAGCTTGCAATCCTCCTGCCTCAACCTCCCAGAAATACAAGTATGCAGCAAAACACTCAGGTACTTTATCTTTGACGGAACAAAGAATAAAGACGGGGGTGGAAGAGCTGAGGAGTGTGCAGTGTGGGCCATCACCTCTGTATGACCGTTTCCACACCTGCGCCCTACACATTATGAACACAGAATGGGGTGAAGAGAAGGATGTGGGAACGTGCAGGAGTCGAGAGTTCTTTGCTGCACCCAAGAGGCCTATCCTGGACCCAGCACGAGCATCCTTTCTCACTCAGGAGCCAGGGCTGGGGATATAGCTCAGTGGAATAAGCGCCTGCCTGGCAAGCGCAAGGTCCTGAGTTCAATCCTCAGTACTGCAGGAAAAAAAAAAAAGAATGAAGTCACTCAGGAGCCAGGAATGGAGCCTGAGAAGCAGGTGTGGGGGACTCTGGGACCCCATGGGTGTGGCACCCTAGAAGGAATGCTGATCCGGTCACCAAGTTATTCCTACGCCCCCAAGGCCTGCCGGGCTGCCACACTGACAGGCAGCCCGGCAGGTGCACCTGCGCCACCCACATCCCCAACTCCTGTGGTTACGTCATTTGGGAAAGGGACACGAATAATGTGGGTTCTTCTGTACATAATGTGGCAGCCACCTTCCAGGTCAGCCTGCAGCTCCCTCAGAATCCTGACTGACCCCCAATAGCTGTGCCCTGATGGCCAGTACACCATGGGGCATCCTCGGCCCTCTGAGCGTGGTTAAGCATTTAAGAACATGAAATTTAACACAAAACCTTGTCCAGCTTCTGAGGGTGACAAGTCATGAGTGCAGACCTCGTTGCCATGCAGAGCAGCTCACCTGTGTCCCCACAGGCTCCCATGGCCATAGTGTGAGTAGGAGGCCAGGACAGCCATAGGGAGTCAGCCCCACAGCACCTTCCCATTCCACACCCTGCAACTCTTGACTTGGTGCATCTGGGGTTCCATCTCTATCAGCTTCCTGATGGTTTCCAACAGACAGTTAATGAGCCCCACTGAGTCAGACAAGCTGTTTCTTTCTCCATATGCTGGTGCTTCATGCAAGCAGCCTCACTTGCACCGCTAGCTCCTGAGCAACATGAGCTTCTGCAGGTGCAAGGATGCCAGGGCTCAATGGAGTCCCCATCCCATGAAGCTGACAGCATAGCAGGGCAGATATAACACACAACTGCATAGGAAGTGCAAGGGTCAAGGCCAGTGAGACAGCACTGGGGAGGTCAGAGAGCTGCTGACCCAGAAGGCTCCTTGGAGAAGCAGCACTGGGCTGAGTCTAAATGATGCTGAAGCCCAAAAATGAGGCTCTATCTTTTTTTGTAAAGGCTCCTGGGCTTTTGTGGCTGAAGACAAGCCTTGTCTCCCATGACTTCTTGCTTACCCAGAAATAAACTGAGGTCTGGCCAGGAGTGGTGATGCACACCTGAAATCCCAGTGCTATGGGAGGCAGGAGGGATGGGGCTGGAGGGAGGCTGTGTGCTGGCCAAATTCTCACACGGGTGGATGAAGCAGATGCTGATGTTGCAGTTTGATCTCAAATGTCCCCCACGCATCGTGTTTGGAAGGTGACCAGATCACTGGTGCTACACTCATCAGTGGATCTGTCTACTGATGACTTTGTAGCTGACTTGTGGTTTGGAGGTTTGGGCTATGGCTTAGAAGGGTGTATTACAGCCCTGGTTCCTGCCCCCTCTCTGCTCCCTCGCCATCCTGCAGTGAACAGCTCTCTTCCCCACAGCCCTTCTGTCACGCCCTTCCACAAAACCCTTTTTGCCTTGGAGCAAGCTGACCATGGACTGAACTCACTACTTTCCTTTAAGTTGTAGGTACCAAGTGTTTTGTCTCAGCAACAGGAAAATGACTAATACAGCTGATAAGTGGGTGCTGGGTGCTCGCCAAGCCCCTCCCCAGGAACCAGCTGGTTCGTCCCCATGGCAGGGCTGCTAAGAAGGGCTGAACAGATACACTCTGAGCTGATGCACATCCCCAACCTTTTAAAATTCCTTATTTTGAGACAGGGTCTCACTAAATTGCCCAGCCTCCTGCCACAGCCTCCCAGAGTGCTGAGATTACAGGCCTGCACCACCATGCTCAGCCAACCAAACATTCCCAATGATTGAAATAATTCAACCTCAACTATTAGGGCTCTATAAACATCAAAGAGTCCGGGTCACAAAAGTTGACTATACAAGTAGAAAATAAGTCCAGGTGACTGATGTTCTAACCGCTTGAAGATATCCTTATCAGTTCTTGCAGATGCACCTCAGGCTGCCATGGGGCACTAACTGAGGCATGGTACAGGGGGACCTCACTGTGACCGGTCCCTGGCCCTCCAGACACGTTAGAAGCACAGTCCATACCATCTGTCCTTCAGGTGTAGACCCTAGGGACACTTGTGGGGCCCAGAGGAGGGACTCATTGTCCCCTCTCCATCACATAGGGGTTTTGGGGTCCACAGTAAGTGCAGGGGATGGCCCAGGGAGACCCTCTGAGGGACAAAGCCCAGTTCCAGGATAAGCAAAAATGGTGGCCAGGCAGTGGGCCAGGCAGTGTACCCCAGCCACACTCAACCATGTACAGCCACAGCGGCCAGCTGCCAACCCACACAGTGTCCTTATTCCCCAGTGCCAGGGACAGAAGCCAGGACACAGCGCATGTTAGGCAAGCGCCCTGCCACTCAGCTCTATCCCCAACAACTTTTCAATAAAACTAAACTCAACCCTCAGAGGCGAAACAGCTGCCCTACTGAAGGCAACCACACACTCTGCCTTCAGGTGTTCACAGCCACTCCATCTCTTCCTCTCCAAGCTGCCTTTTGCACCCAACCCATCATTCTGGACATTTGTGGGCTGACCTCACCTGTCACAGGAGTTACTCAGGAGTTGCTGTTGCTAACCCTTTGTGAACACCTCCCGGCATGGCCTCCCCAGGAGTCAACTTTTGTGACCCGGAATCTCTGATGTTTAGAGAGCCCTAGTAGTATTTATAGGTTTTATGGAGGGGAGTTATGAAGTTTAAGAATATTAAAGAATATTAAGAATATTTTCATAATTTGATACATACAGTGTTCACCTATATTTTCTAGACTTCTAAAGAAGCTGCCTTACATTAAAATATGTAAACAACCTGGGTCCTATTTTAGTGTTAGTATGAGCTGGGAACCTGGCTTTATCTACGTGGTGAGCCTGGGGTTCAGACAGCATCTTCCCAAGATGCCAACTCTCACTGTTCGCAGGGGAAACTCCGGTCACCTGTCTCTGCACCTACAGAGAACACTGCCACCACTGGGATGGGAGGTTTGTCATCGGTCTCTATTCCTTTGCCTTCTTTTTGTGTCCTTTACAGATATGCTCACCAACTTTCAGTTCAGGTGGATTTTAGAATATTTTTGCCAACTTCCAAGGAAAGCAAATCCTTCTCAGAGCTGTATTATTTTCCAACATGATTAGTCATTTCACTTAAGGTACAAGTCTGGAGCAAGGACAGACATCTTTGCCCCACTGATCCAGCTGTGCTCCTGCTCGGTACGTCTGACCCCTCATGGGCTCAGGCCCTTCTTCTTCACATATCAGTCCTCTATCTTACTTTCTGGTTTGCATTTTAGGGGGTGCTAGGGATAGCACCCAGAACCTCACAGCTACAAGTGCTCTGCCCCCAGACAGGCCCATCCCTCTGTGCTGTGCAAAATGGGTGCCACAGGGCACTCATGGCCAAGCCCAAGCCCACAGGAGGAAGACACGCCCAGTTCCCAGGCTTGACCTGCAGGGGTCCAGCACAGAGCCTGTTCTGAAGGTGGTCCTTGTGGAATGAACATGCAGCTGCCTTACTCAGAGAAAGGTAACACCCTCTGCAGGAAGGCCAGTTAAACCTCACAGTATCATCCCTTTGGTGCTCAAGGCTACCCTGTTCCTCATAGGCAAAAGCAGTTTTCCTATACCCCATTTTGTGTTTTTGAAACAAAGTCTTTCTGTGTGTTGGCCTAGAGCCTGCAATTCTCCTGCCTGGGTGACAGGATTACAGGCATGCACCAAACACCCAGCAAGTGTCATTTCTTACATTGTACTGCCTTCAGATGCTGAGAACAATAGGCCCCAGGCCTGAGCCTCCAGAGACAGGCACTGAGTTCAGCCAAGTGTCCACACAGTGGGTGTGGGCACACCATGACCTGTTGACAGGGTACTGGTGCAGCCACAGTACTCCCTGCTGGTCCTGGGCCCCTAAAGCCCCATGAGCCTGGACTGCAGCTCCTCTCTCTGAGAAGGGTCCTGGCTTGCTGTGGAGCTTCAACCATGGGAAATTTCTCCAGATGTTAAAAAAGAGAGTTTTATAAGCAATAAAAGCTGGTGACAGGGTAGAAGGACACAAGAGTGTTCACAAAATGTCCTCCATCACAAGAACCAAAACCTGAGTCACTTCATAGGCAGGTCTGGCTGTGCCCCAGCTTTTCTTGCCCCTCAGGGGGTGAGGACTTAGGCATGAGGGCAGCCTGTTGGCATGCAAGGCTAGACAGAGGCATTGGTACAACTTTGTATGCAAACCACCTGCTCACAGCCTGCAGAACACGGGTCCTCCACCTCAAACAGGGTTGCGTCCTGCTTCCTTCTCTTGCTCGGTGGGTAATGAGCGGCTTCTATCTCATCAGATGTGTTGTCTACAGCACCAACAAAACCCTTTGGGGCCACTCCCTGTTGAAACAGGAGTCCCTTCAGACAGGGAAGGGTTACCCCAGGCACTGCTGCAGCAAACCCTCCAAGTCCACCGCCCTCAGTAAGGCTAGGGCAGGAGCAGCCACTTGGTGGGCTGAGCCGGCCCACGGCACCCTCACAGTCCAGGGCCAGCAGGCGGGAGGGTGTGGCAGGGCTGAGTCAGGGCTGCAGGTGAGCAGGGCAACTTAGAGTGCAAGAAGCACCCAGAGCAGCAGGCACCCTGACCTCCACCAGGCCTCCACACTCCTGGGCCAGGGCTTTAGATGCAGTTACAGACCTGGCAAGGGAAGGTCAGCTCAGGGTACCAGGGCAGAGCCAGGATAGGATTCCCAAACCTGAGGCCAGGGCACACGTATTGACACCTCCTTGCCTCTACCAGGTAGGGCCAGAGTGCAGCCAAGTCCCCTCCCATAGAATTGACTGGCAGGAAGCTGAGGAAGGGAAACCCTCCCCATTGCGAAAAGCACAACCCATGTGCCTCTTTGAGGAGCAAGAGCAGTAAAGCATTAGGCAGCATCCAGAGGCCGGAGGAGCCTGTCACCAGGGATATGAGGGGTAGCCTCCCCACAGACCCCATTAGCCACAACCCTGTCACCCACTCTGCAGGGCAGGGCTGGCCCATGGCTCCCATGTCCTGGCTTCCCATGTCCAGGGTCCTGCACCCCATATGGTGTGGGAGGCTCATGGTTGCACCTGCATTTGGAGCTGCAAATGCCACTGTCATGTGAGGAACGACACAGGCGCACTGGGCCCGGCACACACAGCAGCCCTGTGAGCTGCTCCCTGGAAACAAGTGTGCTCTGAACAGCAAGTGTGGCTGGGGCTTTTCTGTTTTCACAAGTTTCCTTCAGGGACAGTGCTGCACATAGTTTTCTTTTCTTCTTTTTTCTTCTTTGCAGTACCAGAGATTGAACTCAAGGCCTTCACCCTGAGCCTCACCTCAGGTGCCTGCTGCTTCGTTGGTTTTGTTTTGTTTTGTTTTTGAGACAAGGCCCCACTAAACTGCCCAGGCTCAGCTTGAACTTGCCAATCCTCTTGCCTCAGCCTCTTAGAATGCTAATATTACAGTCATACACCACCACACTGGCCACTTCATCTTTTGACTGTTATAATTAATGCTGTATTGAACTTGAGGGAAAAGGTGTTGTTTGAATACTTGTTTCTGTTTCCCTGCAACCTGAACCCAGAAAATGAACTGCTGGATCAGAAGGCAATTTTATGCTTAACTTTCTAGGAAGCAGCCTGTCTCGAACAGCAACTACAGTATTTTACAGCCCCACCATCGTTCTGCCATGGTCCCAATCCTCGCACATCCTCACCAACAGCTGTTAGCTGGTGTGTGGGACACAATTCCTTCCTGAAGCTCCCGTGTACGCCTCCTGTTCACCGGCAATGTCCACTGAGTCGCATGCTTGTTGGCCACTTGTAAATCTTCACTGGAGAAATATTTCAGCAAGTGCTTTGCCCATATTTAAGTTGAACTATGTTTTATTGTCAAGTTCTAAGAGCTTTCCATATCTTGTGGATACTAAATCCCTATCAGATATGTGATTTGCAAATATTTTCTCCCTTTTCCTGGGTTGTCTTTTCACTTTTTTCCCTTGAATGTACAAAATTTTTCATTTTGATGAAGTCCAAATTCTATTTTCTTCTTTTCTTGCTTATGCTTTTAGTTTTACACTGAAGCAGTTGTTGTTAGACATTAGGTCTGCAGTTGCTCATACATTCTCTTATAATCTTATAACCTTCTCTACATTTTAAAGGTATTTTTCTAGATACAAATTACACTGATAGTTGGGGATATAGCTCAGCAGCACAGTGCGAGGTTGTGAGTTCTATTCCTAGGACAAAAACAAACAAAACTACACTGACAGTTTTATCTTTCAGCATTTGAGTGTGTCACTATCTTCTGGACTCCGTGGTTTTGAATGAACAGTTGGCTGTTATACTAACTGAGGAATCACTTCTATACCATGAATTGCTTATCTTTTGAAGATTTCAAGAGCTTTTTTTTTTTTTTTTGAGATAAGGTCTTGCTCTGCAGGTCAGACTGGTCTTGAAGTCACTATGCAGCACAGGCTGGCCTCAAATGCAAATCATACACACATACACATGCAACACTCATGTGCACGTCACACATCCTACCGCCAAAACGCACTGCTCCCATGCAAACACCAACAGCAGTTCAGAGCGCAGCCAGCTGTGTCCCTCCCGCTCCTGCTGCCTCACAGAGCACCACCTGGCAGGAACAATACTGAAAACCAGCCCATCCCAGTCACAGAAAGACAACATCACAGTGGGATGTGGTGGCACATGCCTGTAATCTCAGCACTCTAGGAAGCTAGAGCAGTAGGACTACAAGTTTGAGCCCAGCTCAAGCCAACTTTGAAACTTAGCAAGACCCTGTCCCAAAGTGAAAAAGAAATTAAAAGGGGCTGGGGATGTAGCTCAACGCAAAGGCCTCAGGTTCAATCCCCAGCATAAAGAAAAGAAATAAATAAATTTTTAAAAAGCCAAATTTCTCCTCCCTGAACCCAGCAGGAAACAGACATCTGGACATAACTATTAGGAGCTTCACCGGGCTGAGCAAATGTAACTTCCTTGGGAAGCCTCCAGTAATGGTTGATACACTGGGTCAACTTGAGAAGTTTAGAAGTTTAACTAGGGGATCAGCAGGGCGCCAGGGTCCTTACTTTGTGAACATCCTTAGGCTGTGCAAGAGGAGCACACCGGAGACTGTGTGAGCGCTACCGCTGCCCTAAGGAGCGGGGCAGCCTGCTTACGGTATAAGGGAGGAGAAGAGGGTTGTTCTCCCCTTTTCGCTCTTGCTGCTTTTGCTGTCTTGACACCTTGAAGTGTTGCCCCTGTGCCCGGCCACCCTGCCTTGGAGCCAGCTGATTACAGACTGAAACCTTCACAAACTGTGACCTAAATAAACCTTTCCTTCCTTAATTTGGGGAGTCAAGTATTTTGTCTCAGCTATGAGAGAAAACTAACCAAGATACCTCCCCAGGGCTTACGCCCATTAGATCCCAACTGAAGAAATGCTTCCTGGTGTCTAACACACTGCTGATTCTATCGTTGGCCATGGCGGCAGAAATAGGCTGAGCCTCATTCTTGGAGGAAGGGCACCCAGCTACCAGTGCACTCCCAGAACCAGCCCTGCTCAGAACCCTCAAGCCCTTCAACTCCAGGACAGAAGGACCTGGAGGAAAGCATGACCCACAGATACTCAGCCCACACCTACATGGTCTGAGGATAGGTGACCAGGGTCTTGGAAGCCACAGCTCCTGTGATGGAGGACACAGGCACGGGACAGCTCTGTCACTGCCCAGGAGCAGGACTCTGCAAGCTGGCAGCACAGAACTTAGGACAGCTAGACAGCTGTCCAGTGACACTGCCCCAGAGAAGACACCATGAGGACATGGGCACAGGAAAGGTCTCTCAAAGCAGAACTAGCTTTGCCACCAATCAAACCACCTCAGGAAAAAGCTTCCAGGTGAAGCAGAAGGCAGGAGCACAAGTGGGCACAGGCAGGGACAGGCAGAGGCAGAAGCAACTCCTTCACCTTTTGGACGAGGGTCCAGGGCTCAAGAGAACTGGGTTCCTCTTCCTGCCAATCGCTGGAGACTGGGATGGAATGCAGGTTCTCATCCTCCTTCAGAGGTTCTCCACGCTCCAGCTCTCTCTCAGCACCTGAGCATATCAAGGAGTTGTTCTTGGCATCTACAGGCAGATAAGGGAAGATCAGGAAAGAGTGAGAAGCCCAGGAAGGGGACACCAGCCCTCTCCCCTTGAGCACTGCTCAGGAGGATCAGTCCTGTCCTCCCCTGAGGATGGGGCCAGCACCCCGATCCCAGTTGCAGCACTGGGCAGGTTAGAGAAGTGGGGGGAAGTTTGAACATCCACCTGCCCAGCGCCTCAATTCCATATCTCTAAGTAGTGCCCACCCTTTCCCTTCCTTCCGAAAGCTCCTCCTCCCATGGTATCCAGAGGCCTCTAGAGGCTCCCGATTCCTGGCTCTGACCCACTTGTCCACCTGCTGATCTACACCCACCCACAGAAGCCATCAGCTATTGTCACTCAAAACTGCCTGCCTGGGCCCAACGCCCCTCTTTGAGGGGCATCCACTTTCACACCTGGGTCTCTGTAACCCCAGTGCTCTCACATAGTTCTGTCTAGAATCTTTCCTTACTCTGATCCCCTAAGACCCATCTCTCTGGCCCCAGGTTTGCTCCAGGTACACATCCTGCTCTGGGCACTTCCTTCCCAGCCCCTCCTGTCCGCTCTCTCCTAGCACTGTCGCCCGAGCTGCAGCCTCTGCATGTTCTGGAGGGCAGGACAAAACCTGGTTCCCTGTTGAGCCCATGCCTGGCCACTGCACAGCACTCTGGAGCTTTGCTGAAGCAAGTTCATCAGTGGAACTTAGAACCGATAAAAGTCCTCCAATTGTGTGCGGGTGTTTGCTCTCACACACACCTTACAGCCAGAAAGTAGAAGTTGGAAAAGATCTTCAACAAAGAGCCCAGGGCACTTTCCTTTGCAACCTCAACACTGAATTAGAAACTAGGGTCTCGGGGCTTTCTCCCTCCCACCAGGGCAGCCCTGGCTAGCCTCACAGACTCAGGACCTGGCATCTCTCTGAGCCAATCAAAGCGAAGAAAGGCTGCAGGGCTCACAGGAGGGAGTCTGACACAGCCACCGCTCCAACTGGAGAGACCCACAGCTCAGAGCTGCGATGTATGCTTGGAACTACAGCACCCCTGCACCAGCCCCATGGAAGAGGGTGAGGTGGCCGGGACCAGAGGAAGGGGCAAGAACCCCATGAACAGCTTAACCCTCCAAACAGGAGCTGGGGCTTCCTCCTGCTGAGTGGGGGAGCTGGACTGCTCCAAGGACTAAGTAAGCATCAGTGCAAAAAAGAGGCCAGGCTTGGTGGCATACACCCGTAATCCCTGCTACTCAGGAGGCTGAGGCAGGAGGATTACAAACTTAAAACTACCCTAGGCAACAAAATATCCTAGGTTATTTTTGAGACTTTGTCCCAAAATAAAAAATAAAGAACTGGAGTATATATAGCTCAATGGTAAAGGATTTGCCTAGCATTCACAAGGCCTTGGGTTCCACCCTCAGGAACACACACACACACACACACACACACACACACACACACACACACACCCCTTCCCTAAATTTAAAAAAAAAACAACCTGAAGTCAGGCTATTCAGCTGAACTTGATGGCAACTCCCTGTAATTCGAATACTCTGAGAGGCTGAGGTAGTACAATCTCAAGTTCATGCCCCGTTTACACAACTCAACAATTTAGCAAGACTCTGTCTCAAAATAAAAAATTAAAAAGGGGCTGGGGCCATAGCTTAGTGCGAAGGTTCTAGATTCAATCCCCAATACAGAAGGGGAGTGGGCAGAGGCAAAGGCAGTTTAAAGAAACAGATACACAAGTGGTCTCTTAACTTCCCAAAAGGTGCTCGGCTTCCCTGCCAATGAAGAAAATCAGAAGTGACGAGAGGCCATCTCCACCCATCCCCCAGCACCCAGCATGACAAGACCAGCCCCTCCCAGAACCAGAGATGCTGTGCCCAGAAATGGAAACTCAGAGACCTGCTGCTGGCCACAGAAGCTGCCAGGGGATTTAAGAGTGAAAAAGCCTGAGGCTGCAGCACCTCCCCATCAGGACAGCCTGGTTGGCAGCCTGGCTCCTGCTCTGTAGTGGACGGAAGTGCCCAGAGCTGGCTGCTGCGTCAGGCCCTGCCACACAGCCAAGCAAAACATGGAGGAGCAAACAAGATGCATAGTGTCAGTCTGAGAGTATAAAGGGGCTCAGCAGGAGACTTCAGATCCTCCTGTCCGAGGCAGGTCATGTGCCACGCACATGCATATATTTTGGGTTTTGGTTTTTTGGAGACAGGGTACTGCTTTGAAGTTCAGGCTGGCCTTGAAGTCACTGTGTAGCCCCAGGTGGCCTCAAACTCACAGCGATCCTCCTGTCTCAGCCTCCTAGCTGGGATTACAGGCATGCGCCACCATGCCTGGCTGCCTGCATATTTCTATAGTCACAGTAACACAAAGGAAAGTAGCCAAATACAGAAATCATAAGAACAAAAGTACAGAAAGGTTTGGAAACCCGCCCAGGTCCCCCAGCAGCATGAGTGAAGTGGGACAGAAGAAATGAAAACAGGTGGCCAGGCGTGGTGGCACACATCTATAATCCCAGCACAAAAGCTGAGGCAGGAGGATTGCTGACAGTTTGATGGCAGCCTGGGCTACACAATGAGTTCAAGGTGAGCATAAACTACATAGTTAGAATGTCACAAAAAAAAATTTTTTTAATTTAAAACTGGGAAAGAAAAAATAAAGACATAAAAAGGAGACAAAGAAAATCCTAACTTTATAATTGCACTTTTAAGAAAACTGCAGGAGCTGGGGATATAGCTCAGTGGAATAAGCACCTGCCTAGCAAGCGCAGGGTCCTGAGTTCAATCCCCAGTACCGCCAAAAAAAAAAAAAAAAAAGAAAACTGCAACTTCCTGGTACTGAATAAAAGACAAGAGAAAAGAAAACCGCAGCAGAGAAAGGTGGTACACATCTATAATCCCAGCATTCCGTGAGGCTGAAGTAGAAAGGCTGCAAATTCAAGCCTAGCCCAGGCAACTTTGTGACTTAGTGAGACACAGCCTATCTCAAAATTAAAAATAAAAGGACTAGGGATGTAGGTCAGTGAAAAGGCCTTGGATTTGATCCCAAGTACCACAAAACAAAAACACAACAGGCTCAGTGCCAAGGGAGGGGTGTAAACCCTTTCCAAACCAGGATACTGCTGATGCCAACACCCAAGGGTCCCAGACCAGCCAGACCCAAGGATCAGGCTACAGTGGTGGGTGCCAGGCCTGGGGCTGTGGGAGTGCTGGATGGGGACAGAGTTTCAGTTCGGAAGAAGCAGGAGCTCTGGAGGTGGACGGTGGTGATGGCCACATAGCTATGCGAGTACGCTGAATGCCCCTGACCACCACACCTGGAGGAGGATCAAAGGGTGAAATCATGTGACTACTTTGTCACAACTGAAAAGCATACAAGCACACAGTACAATGCAAGTATGCCCTGTGTACCAGGTCTGGAGCCCAGGGGCGGGGGGGGGGGTGAGATCAGCAAAACTCAGAAACCAAATACCCACAGCACGGGTCGCTCCCCACCCTGCCGACCCCACCCCTGCACACCAGCCTGGGCCCTGGTCCTTAGGCTGTCCCTGAAGCTGGGTCACCACCCACCAGGGGGAACCCTCTACCTCCTTAGCCTTCACCCCGGCCCATCCACACCAGCGCCTGAGCTGAACCCCCAGGGATGACCCCACGGTCCCCCTTCTGAGCTCCTGGCCTATGTGGTCTGACAATTTTCTGAGAACTGTCATCTGTCTCCCATTGTAAAAACATCTAACCTTCCTGCAGACTTAGAAAATGAGAGCCGAACACAGTGCCCAGGCTGTCACTGACCCCTTCAAAATAACCTTCCAGAATTTGAGGAACCCCACCGAGGTTTCTGGGGACTTGGACAGGCCGGGCCAGCAGTTTACATTTCGAGCAAACCTCCCAGGAGACCCCATGTGCTGAGGACACACAAGTGACCCCCAACTGATGGCATTCTAAGCCCTCGCCCTGGCCAAGCTACCACCTCCCGCCTCCTCCAGGGACCCCATGTCCTCTCTATGCCTTTCCCCAGGGGTGCCCCAAGACCCTGGCATCTGGGAGCCTCTGGGCAGGGAACATGGTGGCCTCTGCTGACCCATAGATCCCTGCCCTGTCTGAGCCCCAGGGAGTGGCCCACCTCAGCTCCGCCCCTGGAGCTGGTGTCTGGGACCCTGGCCCCAGTCCTGACCCCCATCCCCGCTGGCCTGGGGAGGACCTGTCAGTGGCTAAAAGCAAGGAGAGGCAGCAGCCTTTCACCTTTAAACAGCTGCAGCCAAGGCCCCGTCCTAGTTTCGGTTTCCTTTTCCTTCTCTTCTCAGAAGGGGGCTGTGTGGGATCAAACTTGACCTCACACACTCCAGACAGGCTCTCTGCTGAGCTGCACCCCGGTTTCAGTTTCTATTCCCGTACACAGCATCCTAGCCACGTGAGAGGAAGGCACTCACAAATAGGGCCGGAGTCCTGACTCCAGGGAACAGAGGGCGCTGCACCCGCCTCCCCCCCTTCCACCTGCCCCCCCCCCCCGGGAGGACACTGGGCCAGGTTCAAGTTGGAGAAGACTTAACAACATCTTCGAGAGAGGCGCCACACTCCCATGCTCTCAGACAGACTTTCACTTTTTTCCTGTTCTGGTGCCAAATGCTTCAGTGGCCCTCATAGCCCTGTCCAAGTGCTCACCCAGAATAAAGGCGGACCAGGATGGTGACCTTTCAGGGAAACCCTACCAGCACAAGGCCATGGGGTCGCCCGTTTTCCCACAGAAGCCTGAGACTTAGAGAAGCCACTCAGGCTGTCC